>CM074744.1:27277339-27393999 GCA_037367245.1 Phrynocephalus guinanensis | reverse complement strand
AATAAATATGACATAATTGGCATCACTGAAACCGCAATGGTTTACTAAAGAACTTTCAACTCAGCTAACTATAAAGAAAAACAAGTACAGGAAATGGAAAAATGGGGAATGCACCAAAGAGGAATATAAGCAAATAGCTAATATATGTAGGTGGACGGTAAAAAAATTAAAAAGCTAAAGCGCAAAATGAACTTAGACTTGCCAGAGAGATTAAAGATAGTAAACAGGGTTTCTTTAGTTATGTGCACAGCAAAAGGAAAAATAAGGAAATGATAGGCTCTCTGCATGGCAATGAGTTTGGGCCTGTTTCCTCTATTGAGGCCTCCAGGGCCCTGGCTCATTACAGGCTGGCGGCCTCACCCTTTGATCCTTGCCCAGCTTGGCTTATTAAATCTGTTGGAGGGAGCATGCCTGAGTGGGCTTCTATTATTTCCACTGCCTCCTTCAGGGAGGGGGTTTTTCCCTCTCACATGAAGGAGACAGTGGTGAAGCCCACCCTAAAGAAACCTGGCTTGGCATCGGAAGAATTGGCCAACTACCGTCCGATTGCCAATGTTCCCTTCCTGGGCAATGTTCCCAGGCTGCCGTCTGGCTCCAGTCATTCCTGGAGGAAGAACATGTCCTTGATCCATTCCACTCTGGGTGCAGTCCGTGTCGGGAGACTGAGACAGCTCTCGTCGCGCTGCAAGATGACCTGATCCGGGCGGCCGACAGGGGTTGCTCTACCCTGTTGGTCCTTCTGGATCTGTCAGTGGCCTTTGATACCGTTGACCACGGTATCCTGCTGGACCGGCTCTCTGGAGTGGGGATCGGAGGCACTGTGCTCAGTTGGCTCCGTTCCTTCCTCGGGGACCGGCCCCAGCATGTGCAGCTTGGAGGGGGAGTTGTCGGCACCTTGGATGTTCCCATGTGGGGTTCCACAGGGGTCGGCCCACTCCCCCATGCTGTTCAACATCTATATGAGGCTGCTGGCTGAGGTCATTAGGAGATTTGGAGTCTGCTGTCATCAGTGTGCTGATGACACACAGCTCTATCTCTCCTTTTCCACCTCTGCAGTTGAGGCTGTACAGACCCTCGACTTGTGCCTGGATGCGGTCATGGAATGGACCAGGACCAACGGACTCAAGCTCAACCCACAGAAGAGCGAGGTTATGTTCTTTGGGGCTCCCTCTTCTGGATGCGGAGGCCCTCTCCCTAGTCTGGAGGGTGTTTTCCTCCAGCTGGCGGACAGTGTCCGGAATCTGGGCATAGTCCTGGACCCGGCTGTGACGTCACCCCTTTCACAGACTGAGTATTCAAAGGCACAACTGGGTTTATTTTGACATCCCACTGCTGTGCCACCAAATTGTGACGACACCTCCCTTTTACACGTGTAAATGTGATGGAAATGGTAATGCTGCCACCTTTTATTCACTTGGTAATGCTGCCACCTTTTAAAATCGTCGCCCCATGAATTGGGACATACTCAGATGTATAATATAAAAATAATGACGAAGTTTATTGAGAAAATAATGAATATAACAATGTCTGAGAATGGTATGTGTTGCCTTTAACATATAATAGATTTCATCAACTCTTCCAGCCCCCCCTGTCTTTAATAACTAGTAAACAGTATAGCCCTCACTGCCTGACAGAACTCTCACAGAGCAGTGCTCTCTCCCAGCACTCACTCTCAAAACCTTCAACTTAACTTAACTCAACTGAACTCAACTGCCTCATCTGCCTAGGCTCCACCCTTTTTATATCATACCATTCCCCGCCCTCCTGCTGGGATTGGCTGATGATTTGTATATTCATTACTCCTGTTTCCAGGGTTTTGTCACACCAGCTCTCTCTACGGAGGCCCAGGTGGCTGCCGTGTCCAGGACCGCCTTTTCCATCGACAAATTGCCCAGATTCATCCATATCTGGATGAGGGCTCCCTGAGAATTGTCATGCAAGCACTTGTGATCTGGAGGATGGACTATTTCAATGCTCTCTACGTGGGGTTGCTCTTGACTCTTATTCGGCGACTTCAGCGGGTGTAAAATGCAGCGGCCAGACTGGTGGCGGGTGTGCATCGATATGACCACATCACCCCAGTACTGGCCCGCTTGCATTGGCTACCTGTTGCATCCCGAATAAGATTCAAGGTCCTGGTTTTAATTTATAAAACTCTCCACGGCTTGGGTCCTGAATACCTGGCAGAGCGTAACTCCCAAAGGTCTACTGAGGCCCGACCAAGGTCTACTGAGGCCTGAGCACTCGCTTCGGGTGGCCATGCCCAGGGAGGCTCGGAAAATGGTGACCCATAACCAAGCCTTCTCTGTGGCTGGCCCTGTGCTATGGAACCATCTCCTGAGTGAGTTGCGCCTTGCACAGTCCCTGCCAGCCTTCAAAAAGGCCTTAAAGACCTGGCTTTTTTATGAGGTGTTTGGCAACTGTTAATTTTTTTCCCCTCCTTCGCCCTGCCATCCCGCCATAGATTTCTTTTTGTAGTTTTATTATGATGTTTTATTCAATTTGTTATTTTTGTCATTGTTTTTATTTTGTTGTAAACCACCCGGAGTTCCCACCGGAAGACGGGCGGTATATAAGTATTTAAATAAATAAATAAATAAATAAATAAATAAATAAATAAATAAATAAACCAGTTAAAATAGCAGGAGACAAGGAAAAGGCAGAACTACTCAACACCTTCTTTGCCTCAGATTTCTCCAAAAAGGAAAAAACAGTTCCCTTGGCATAAAGAGTAGATGAGGTAGGACGGGAATTGCAACATGGAATAGGTAGATAGGTAGTACAGAAATACCTGGAAACATTAAATGAATTTAAGCCTCCTGGGCCAGATGAATTACACCCAAGGATATTAAAAGAACTGGCGGAAATTATTTCAGAACCATTGGCAATAATATTTGAGAAGTCCTGGAAAACAGGGGAAGTCCACATAGATTGGAGGAGGGCGAATATTGTCCCTATCTTCAAAAATGGGGGGGGGGGGAGAGGACCCAAATTATTATCGCCCAGTCAGCTTGACTTCAATTCCAGGCAAGATCCTAGAACAAATTATTAAGCAGAGTCTGTAATTATTTAACTAGCAGTTCTTTCATTACGAGAAGTCAACACGGATTTCTTAAAAACAAGTCATGCCACACCAATTTGATCTCTTTCTTTGATAGAATTACAGGCCTGGTGGATGAGGGGAACACTGTGGATATTGCTTCTCTAGATTTCAGTAATGCCTTCAATAAGGTTCCCCATGGTATACTTGCAAAGGAGTGAGTAAAATGTGGGATAGATAGTGCCACTGTTAGATGGATTTGTAATTGGTTGACTGATCGCACCCAAAGGGTGATCATTAATGGCTTCTCTTCAGCTTGGAGAGATGTGACCAGTGGAATGCCCCAGGGTTCTGTTCTGGGTCTGGTGCTATTTAATATCTTTATTAATGACTTAAAGGAAGGAATAGAGAGTAGGCTAATCAAATTTGCAGATGATACCAAATTGGGTGGGGTTGCTAATTCCCTACAGGATAGGATGAAAATCCAAAAGGACCTTGACAGATTAGAGTCCTGGGCCAAAGGTAACAGAATGGGGTTCAACAGAGGGAAAATATAGGGTGCTGCATCTAGGTAAAAAGAATGAATTGCACAGATATAGGATGGGAGACATCTGGCTGAAAAATAGTACCTGTGAAAGGGATCTAGGAGTCGTGGTGGACCACAAATTGAACATGACTCAGCAGTGTGATGCAGAGGCCAAGAAAGCTAATGCAATTCTTGGTTGCATCATCAGAAGCATAGTGTCTAGATCAAGGAAAGTAATAGTACCACTCTATTCTGCTCTGGTCAGAGCCCATCTGGAGTACTGTGTCCAGTTCTGTGTGTCTCAATTTTAAAAGGATGTTGACAACCTCGAGTGGGTACAGAGTAGGGCGACCAGGATGATTGAGGGTCTGGAAGAAATATCTTACGAGGAGCGGCTGAGGGAGTTGGCAATGTTTATTTAGCCTTACAAAAAGAGGACTGAGAGGGGATATGATAGCTATGTTTAAATATTTGAAGGGATGTCACATTGAAGAAGGGACTGGTTTTCTTCCCATGGCTTCAGAGACTAGGACGTGGGCAAAGAGATTCAATTCAAACATTAGGAAGAATTTCGTGACAGTTAGAGCTGTTCGGCAATGGAATGTGCTGCCACGGAGGGTGGTGGAGTCTCCTTCTTTGGAGGTGTTTAAGCAAAGGCTGGAGGGCCATCTGTCGGAAATACTGTGATGGGGGTTCCTGAATGGCAGGAGATGGCCCTTGAGGTCTCTTCCAACTCTATGATTCTATGACCTCCTTATTTGTTTATTTGTTTTAATTATTTATATGTCATCTTAGTCCTAATTAAAAACAACATACAGTGGGCCCTCATATAGCAAACAGTTTGTATAACATAAAATCTGTACAACATAAAAAAATTCAGAGATAGGGGAAATTTGCTTAACAGAATTGCCTATGGAGTGAATCCATACAACTTAAAAATTGTCACAATTAGGGATCACTCTGTTTTCAATGCATTCCTATGGGAAATTTGTATAAAGGAAAATTTGCTTAACATAATTTCATTTGGAACGAATTGATTCCTTTATACAAGGTACCACTGTAGTATTAAAAACTAAATAAGTCACTGCAATATTAAAATAGCATTAAATAGACCTATTAAAAACTCAGTTAGGAGCAATATTAAAAGACAGCAATGAAATAAAACTATTTATTTATTTATTTATGTATTTATTTTTAATATTTTTACCCCACCTTTCTCCTTCGAAAAGGACCCAAGGTGGCTTACAATAATGAGGGACAATATATATACAGTCCAGAACATTTAAGACATATTCAAGTTAAGAACAGGGAATTAGAAGAGGCATCTTAAAAGTTTAAAATGTAACCTTAGAGCTACAAAGAGCATGCAAAAAGAAAAGAAAACTCCATTATTAGGGGTGGAAAGTAACACAGAAAACACTGGCATTCTTATGAAATCAGTCAATGCAATCATGTTTGGTAATCCATATAAAGTCACATATAAAGCTTCCCTGAAGAGGAAGGTCTTTGCCTGCTTCTAGAAAGACAGCAGAGATAAAAAAAAATCTTCTTGGTCAACCAGTTATTTAAAGGAAAGCCTGCCTGAACAAAAAGTTGCCTATTTGTGGAAGGCAGCAAAGATGGGGCCTGGAGGAGTATAATATTACTTCAATGCTTTTCCCAGTGACTTAGACCTAAATTCAATTACCGGTACCATGTTGAGTCATTAAATCATGTGTGGAATGGTAACTCGCCCTTTATACTGGTACCTTGTATAATTTAATTAATTCGTTCCAAATGAAATTATGTTATACAAATTTTCCTTTATACAAATTGCAAATTCCCATAGGAATGCATTGAAAATGGGATTAATCCGTTCCAATGCATACCCAAGGCTAATGAGGTTGCCAGAGAGGATGAGCTGCTGCAGGAGCCGGTGCCGATCGTCCTCTTCGTAGTTGTCACCAGCTGCAGACAGCAAGGGGTGAGGATGATGGTGGTTGTGGTAGTGCTGCCAATTATTTTGCCCCGCCTGGGCAGCGCTCCACAACCAGCCCCGGCCACACAGCTGCTTGGCCACCCGCGGGCTGCGGCGGGGAGGCGGGGAGGAGCAGGCGGCGATGGCAGCACCAGCGAGACGAGTACAGCGGGTGGCGGGGAAGGGAGGTAAAGGAGCCAAGCCCCCTCGATGACATGTAGGGGGCTGCTCGGTCCCGGCTGTGATGCTACCGAGGCATCCCCTCCCTCCCTCCCTCCCTCGCCCACAAAGAGGCAACGAAGGTTCCCAGCGGCTTCTGTGTGCTTGACTCGACCCATGGCCCATGCAGAGCAAGACCCCAAGAGCCGTGCGCCATTCCCGCCCCCACCCACCCCTTCCCTTTCTTCTCGTGGCGCCTCCTGCTTCTGCTTCCGGACGGAGGGGGGGAGAGAAAACAAGACGATAGAGCTCAAAACCATAGAGCTCGAACAGGCCTGGGAGGCTTAGTCCGCTCATCCACCCCCACCCCGGTTGAGTCTCCTAGGGGGTGTTGTTTTTCATTAGGGGGGTGTCCCACTTCCATCAAACCGCGGGAGTCACCTTACGGGGCTCCTCACGGCCAGGACTTTGGAGCTCCCTCCCTTCCCAGCAAGACGTCGTACTAGTTTGTGACTGCTCGTTCCAGAAGATGGCAGCAGGGACGGGTAGTAGTGAGTAGTGGGCTCAGTCTTTGTTTTTTTGAAAAGGCGGAATGAAGTCGGGCCCATGGTGTTGTCACCACAGCAGGCAGGCACCCGTGGCGTGGTCGTGGGTGGAAGGGCGTACTAGAGGACTCGGGAGTGCCTGGCTCTGATTCCCAGCCCCACTGCCTATGATAACCCTGCCTCTCCATTTATTCCCTAAGGACTGGTGTTGTTCTATGCCGCGGAGTTGGGCCCGACCTGTAGCGACCCTGATCGGGGCTTGCCAGGTCGAAGAGAGGTTTTAAGTAAGGGGGGCTTGGCCACCTCCACTCCCCGAGCCAGGCATCCAAGGCAGCTCCTGGGCTCCCATTCGCGTCCCCGCTGGCCCGACCCTCCTGCACTATCAGGCTTGGCCGGGCGCCAACGCACCTGCTCTACAGCTGATCAGCGCACTTCACGCTGATTCCCTGCTCTGTAGGACATGGTTGGGGTTGAAGGTAAGGGAAAAGGTGAGGGGGCAAGCTGAAAAGGCTAGTAAGAAAGAGGAAGGCTGGGCATTTGGTAACCGTGGAGGAGGAGGAAGTGCCTTACGGCCTGGCAGAGCCCGCCTGCAAGATTGGTGGATGCGGTGGCAGAGCGCCGTGGCGCTAATTCCCTATCTCCGGATTTTTTTACATTGTACGGATTTTACGTTATACAAACCCTACGTTATACGAGGTACCACTGTATATAAATTTCATTGATTTAATGGGTCTTCCCTGATCGGGGATGGGGGTGAATTCATCTCTAATTTGCAGTATGCATAAACAAGATTAATGAGACTAAATGAGTAAATGAGAGGAAATTGATTGATTGGTTAGTTGGTTGGTTGGTTGGTTGGTTGGTTGGTTGGTTGGTTGGTTGGTAGGCTGATTGAGAATAACAGATGAAGCTGACATTTCTCAGGGAGAATGGCAGCATTGCCAGTCAAGGCAGGTTCCCCGTTAACACCCAGCTTGTCTGTCTCCTGCAATGTCTGGGAGGTTCCAGGTAAGTCATTGGCGGTTTCACAGACATGTACCCAGCACAAACTGCATCTGTTCTGGAACGTACTCTAGGATTCTGCAGGATCTCCTCAGCAGGGTCTCCACAGCGTGGAGAGGGTTCTCTAAAAGTAGAAGCTCTGAAACTGTTGTTGTAGATCTTGGTGTCACCTGAGGAACCTTGGCAGTCTCTCCGAAGCCTTAGATAAGTAGTGGCAAACTGCAGTGCTCCTCTGCAGTCAGGTAGCTGATCTTTGTTTGCCCATATTGCAAGTAATTTTGGCCATAATTTCTCTATATTACTCCATTTTGTTCCTCTCCAGGTTCCCAATTCGTGGAAGCGGAAGCTGTGCCTATTTGGACTCCGATGGTATTGCAGCCTCTGGCTGCGGAAGAAATGAGAAGTACATATGCAGCAGATCCGCTGAGAGAAAGAAAGGAACAACCATATTTTTCCATCCATAAGAAGCCCCCATATAGAAGACGACCTTCACTTTTCCAACCACAAATGACAGCTTTGTAGCCACACGGTTCTCTCCTTGGCTTACTGCTGTGGCTAAAAATATGGTCTTATGTGTCTAGTATACTGTACTTTGGCTCACTGTCAGAGAGCAATATTAAGTCAATAGGGTTCACCAAACTAGCAGGACATGTAGATAAGATACAGTGGTACCTCGGATAATGAATTTAATTCATTCTCCAAGGCAATTCGCTATCTGAAAAAATTCGTTATCTGAAACATGGTTTCCCATTGAAATGAATGGGAAACCATTTAATCCGTTCCGGAGGTCTGGAAAAAAGGCCAAAAAAGCACCTTTTTTGAGACCTGTTTACAAAGTGCACTTTGAAAGTGCACTCCTCCCCCTCCTTGGCCACCCCTGCCAAGGCCACCTCCTGCCCCCAGCCCCCCAGCCCCCACTTCTCCTGCCTTGCCACCACCGTGACCACTGGGCACCTGGGCGGCAGGCAAAGCCGCACAGCTTACGGCTTCCTCCCCCCATTCTCCCCGGCCCCGACCTCCCTTCCTCGCCACCACTCGTCCAGGTAGCGGGCAAAGCTGCGGCTTCCTGCTCCCTCCTCCCATCCCCCCTGGCCCCAACCTTCCTTCCTCGCCACCGCTCATCCGGGCAGCGGGCAAAGCCACAGCTTCCCGCTTCCTCCTCCCATTCCCTCCGGCCCTGACCTTCCTTCCTCGCTGCCACTCGTTGCCCGGGTGCACACGGCTTCCCTCTTCCACCCAATTTCCCTCCCGGCCCCAACCGCCCAGCCTCGCCAACAGTCATCACCCAGGCAATGGGCAAAGCCGCGCGGCTTCACCCCTTCCCCCCACCATCCCCCCGGCTCCCACCTCTGCCATCTCTGCTCCCGGTGGGAACGAGGAGCCGGTGAGTCAAGAATCTCCTGGAATGCTGGGCTGAGGGGGTATCTCCAGCTAGTCAGGGAAAGCGCCCCTGGCTAGGGCTGAGGGCTTGGGGGGAGGGCTAGAAATGACCATTCATTATCCAAAAAATTCGTTATCCAGGGCATTTGTTATCTGAGGTATTACTGTATTTTCTTATTGCCTTTTTCTTATCAGCCCATTATCTGCCAACCTAACAGAGCCTATGGGTTTTGCATTGGCACTGCTGGCCTAGCAGGAAATGTAGATTAAAACGCTTTGTTCTCAGGAGTTTAATTCAAGTGTGAGGCATGATTAGGTATCAAGTACAGTGGTACCTCTATTTGTGAATTTAATCCATTTCAAATGCATGCTCTTAAGTCGAACAACTCTTAAGTAGAGGTACTGTATCTAAAAAATCAAAAAGATAAATTAAAAATTAAAAAAAATTGTAAGTAGGGCAGACCACATCTAAAATTTGTAAAGCGGCAGTTAAAACACCAACAGTTTTCCGCTCTTAGGTCAAATTGCTCTTAAGTCGAGCCACTCTTAAGTCAAGGTACCATTGTATATCAAGATTCTGAGATGGGTCTCACCACTACTAGAAGTCTTCATCCAATCTAGTTTATTTATTTATTTATTTATTATCAGAAGAGTTAAAGAATTTATAAATGGAAAAGCTGGGAACCATTTTTATAGGGGTTTGTAGTAAGTTTTGAAGGAAAACTAAAAAAAGGAAATAGATAATAATTAACAAGAGCAACAGTTACAGGTAGAGATGGGCATGAAACAAAAAAAATGGTGTTTCGTTTCATTTCGTTTCGTTAGAGTTTGGGTCGTTTCATTTTGTTTTTTGCAATTTTTGCGAAAAAATTCATTTCGTTGTTTCGTTAATTTGTTATTTGTTTTTACCCGCTTTTTCCCCCAGCGCCCTGGGGCCCGGTCGGAGCTGGGGGGTGCCTACGAATGGGCATGGGAGGAATAAAGAGGGGGAGCGGTGTCGGAGCCACACTGCTCTGGCCGCCTAAGCACGGCCTCCTTCTTATCACCCCTCCCGATCGGCCATGTGATAATGGGGTGCAGGAAGGAGGTGCAAGGGGGGGGCGGCTTTGAAGCCGCGCTGCTCTTGCCGCCTAACCACGACCTCCTTATCTCCCCTCCCGATCGGCCCCGCGATAACTGGCAGCGGGAGGGAGGCACAAGGGGGTGGGGGCTTTGAGGCTGTGTTGCTCTGGCTGCCTAAGCATGGCCTCCTTATCTTCCCTCCCGTTACGATAATGGGCTGTGGGAGGGAGGTGCAAGGGGGCAGCTTTGAAGCCACGCTGCTCTGGCCGCCTAAATGCGGTCTACTTCTTATCTCTCCTCCTGGGGCTTGGCTGAGGCTCGAGCCCGCCACATCCCTCGATGGCACCGACGAGGTGTGTGCTCCCTCCGTGCAGCTCGGCGCGAAAGGACCTCCAGACCAGCACCAGGTAGGAGACATTTCTGCCCCCCATTAATGAAATGAACCTAACCGAACCAATTTTTCTCCGTTTGGTTCTGTCAGGAATTGACTAATTCCTCAGTGTCACTTTACCATCTGCTGTGGTTTCCCAGGAATTACCAGTTGGTTGATAGTGCTGCCCATGAATATAAAAGAGAGAATGTATTACCTTAATGTTCCTTACTTCAAAAGGGGAAGGTGTGAGTGAAGGGCAAGTTTCCCTCCACCAGCACAATACACAGTTGTTTGTGAATGAAAGATTTTTGCCTCACAAATACACAGTTGTTTGTGACAGGATTAAAAGACATTCCCAACTTTCTTATGTTAACTGCCTGACTAATTGCCTGGAAGATCTATCTTTGCCTAGGGGCTTCGCGAAACCTCTATGACTGGAAAATTCCACTTGAGCATAGGTTCCTAATCCTATAAAACAGAGGAACTCAAACAAAGGGGGCTGATTGTTGCTTGTGGTTGCTTGTGGTTGTTGCTTCAGGGCAATGTAGCTACTGGGATGATCTTCACTGGCTGGGAGGGGGGCAGGGAAGGAAGATGTGTGTCCCGATCTTTGGAAATGGGCTTACTCTGAAGTAAGTAGGTAGACTAGACTTAGAATTTCTTATTTTATGATAATTGTAATATTTCACACTTTCCATAAATTATTCTTTTTCTTGTGTACTGTGAAGATTGCCTTGCAAATTCTTTTGCAATGTTAACCTCATTTCTTTTTATGTTTTCTTAATAAAACAACATTTTCTTTATATCTTAAACGGAGTGTGGTTTTTGTGCCTGTGGAAGTGTCTTGCTAAACTCAGTGCCTAGGATTGGCAGCTACGGAATTTCTTTGTGAGCAAAGGTTGGTTTTATTTTGTACAGAAACAGATCTCTGTTTCTGGGTACTCCAGGCTTTGGAAGGAGGAAGGGGGTTTCAGGGTGCTCAATCTCCTAGCGGACATAGTGTTGGGTTTTGCTCACACCCGACTAGCAAGCTGCGTGGCCGTTTGCGTTGTGGATCCTTCCTGAAGATTCCCTGGGGCACAGGTGGAAGCCCCAAACTTTGTTTTCGGGTGCCAGCGGAACTCCATGTGTCAACTCTTTAAAACGTGGCAGGTTCGTTTTGTGTTAAATTTGCCCCTAGGGTCGTTATTCATTTCATCACATAACGAAATGAATAACGAATAATGAAACAGAAAATAATCGTTTCGTGCCCATCTCTAGTTACAGGTATTTGAAAGTAGGGCTAATGTATTATAAAAATATATAAAAATAAGAATGCTATTGTACTAGGAATGCTATTTATCAAGATACACAATAAATAAACAATCCAATAATAAAAACATAAGAAATAAAACAATATCTATCTAATGGTCAAGCCTCTCAGCTGTAAAAGTAAAAAAGAAAAACAAGCCCTGCAACAGGGAATATTGAAAATATTTTTTTAAAAAACATTTTTTTTAAAAACTGCACTCCTGCCGTGCCTGGCCGCGGGCCAGCCCATCTGGTCCATGGGCCAGCCAGTTTCCCCAGCTGGGGGAAAGTAAAAAAAAAAAAAGAGGCACTAGGCCTCTCAGCTGGGAAGCTCTGGCCCCAAGCCAGCACTTCTCAGCTGTAAAAGTAAAAAAGAAAAAAAAGCCCTGCAACAGGGATTATTTAAAATAATTTTAAAAATCAAACAAAAATTAAAAACAAAAACAAAAAAATGCTTCCCGGCTGCACCTGGCTGCAGGACAGCCAGTATCCCCGGCTGGGGGAAATAAAGCAAAAACAAAAACAAAGAGGCACTAGCACCTCTCAGTTGGGAAGTGCTGGCCCCAAGCCAGCACTTCTCAGCTGTAAAAATAAAAAGGAAAAAAAGCCCCGCAATGGGGACTATTTAAAATAATATATCCCCCCCCCAAAAAAAATAAACATGCCCCTCGGCTGCGCCCGGCCGGAAAAAAATGAAATAAAAAGTTGGGTGCCACAGGACATGCTCAGTGCCGTCTCTTTATTAGACTACAAGAAAGGACAAGGAAGTTGTATGCAGTATTCAAAAGGAGAAAAAATGAGAAAAAAACAGCTTCTAGAAACTAAAAGTCAAGGAGAGGTCAAGGATGAAAAAAGGACTGGATGGACAAGAACATTTTTATTCACTGATGAGAAGTTTTTCACAGTCTCATATTTGGGAGACTGGAGGAAGTCCGGCAAGGACCTAGCTCAGCTTCTGGTAGCTTCATTGCGATGCCATGTTGACCCGTCTATAGTCCAAAAGAACAACAAAGGACCTGAACAGAAGTGAGCTTTTGTCATTGTCTGCTTCAGGCACCTGTAAAGTATTCAAGAAGTGTCCTCTTAGAAGTGTCCTTTCAGGTGGAATTTTCACAGCCCTGGGAGAACATCCACCAGGCTTCCTGCCTCCTTCCCATACTGGAAGGAAATTTCAGCCTTCTTGCTTGGATACTATTCATGCATGCTTGATTTGTTGACATGTGTTCAATAACCCTGTCACGTGTTTTGGAAATATTCAAATCGAACTTTGATATTCTTTCATAGCTGTGGTGTAACCAAGTACACCAAAATCAAATGTGGTGTAGTAAAGGATAACATTATTTCTGAAGACTGTAGCACAGTGTTTAAATGGATGTGCAAGAAGAAATCATTCCCCTTATAATTAGAGATGGGCACGACCAGGGAAAATGACGTTTTCGAGTTGTTGTGTGTCGGAGCCGGCCCGTTTCGGCTCATTTCCGTTTTTTGCGAAATTTTCCAAAAATTTGTCGTTTCGTTTGTCGTTTTTTCGTCTGTCGTTAGTACTGGTTTGGGGGGGGAGCAGGCTCCTGGAGGCACCTCTCTGGGGTGGTCTGGCCCGCTATGAAGGGAAAGCGGGCTCCTGGAGGCACCTCTCTGGGGTGGGTGCCTCCTCTGGCCCGCTACAAAATGGCATGCATAGCCAATTGGATATGCATACCAAGTTGAGCAGAGAGGCACCTCTTTTTTGGGTGCCTCTCTCTGTTGACCACAGGCCCACTGCTAACTGCAGTGTCACAGTGCGCATACTGGGGGAAGGCTTCTCCTCAGTCTGGGCGCTCTGTGGTCCACTAAGAAGGGAACTGTACTTGCGTGTGTAGTGCAATGCGAGTACAGATTTGGCTTAGGGTTAGGTAGCGCAAGGGCTAGACTTAGGGTTGTTACGGGTAAGGTTAAGGTGACTTCGTGGGGTGCACCTCTGGGTGCCTCTCTGACCCACTAAGAAGGACAGTGTACTGGCGTATGGGTTAGGGTTAGGGTTCGGGTTCGGGTTCGGGTTACGGTTAGTGGGCTTTTTATGCCGGACAGGCACATCCCAGAAGTCTCGGTCAAAACCTGGTCAAGTGGCCATGCAATTGGTGGAATGGCTCCAAAAATTTGCATGGTCCACTCCCATGGGCAGCCCATCATTGCGCAGGTGTAAAAAAATAAAAATTAAATAAAATAAAATCAATGGAGATGTTTTGTTGCAAGAAAAACCCACTGCTGCTACTGTAACAATTCAGGCTGTTTTAAAATAGCTATTTTCGCATGTTTCTGTGGTGCTTTGGTGTGTTTTTGGACCACCACGATTTCAAAATAAATAAATATTGCTTGCGGTCGCCCCATTTTGGATCCCCCGCCCGCACCGCATGGCATGGCGAGTTGGCGAGACGACGAGGATGCGCAGCCCAGGAGAGGAGAGGGGGGGAGGCCGGGGACCCCCCCCCCAGAAACCACCCTTCTGGTAGGTGCCCTCACTCAGGCAGGCATATTTTCGCCTGCTTTTTTGGCCGGGAATCAGGGTTTGTTTTTTAAAAAACTTTTTTTCTGTGCCGCGCCGCTTGGCGAGTTGGCGAGACGACGAGGATGCGCAGCCCAGGAGAGGAGGGGGGAGGCCGGGGACCCCCCCCCCAGAAACCACCCCTCTGGTAGGTGCCCTCAGGCAGGCATATTTTCGCCTGATTTTGGCCGGGAATCGGGGTTTTTTTTAAAACTTTTTTCCTGTGCCACTTGGCATCGCGCAATCGCTGCGATGCCGCCAGGAACGACCACGACAAATCAGACCCAATGTTTCTTTAGTCGGTTCGAGTTCGAGTTCTGGCGGAGTAATTGTCGTTCTTCGTTTCGTTACGTAACGGAAACGAGGAACGGAAACGGAAACGAGGATTTTGCCGAGTCGTGCCCATGTCTACTTATAATTTTAGTTGTTGCATGAAATAGTAGTGGACAGCTAGTGTTCTTGGATTTTTAAAAACTGATTTGTTGTGTACCTTCCACTGGTTTTATAATATTCTGCATTTTATCAGCCATCGTGTGATTATTATGTGATGATAGCGGGGATGTAAATGTAATAAAAAGAATAAACACATTTTAAAGAGGAAAAGACTACTAAAGACTACTACTACTACTACTACTACTACTACTACTACTACTACTACTACTACTACTACTACTACTAATAATAATAATAATAATAATAATAATAATAATAATAATAATTTATTGTCATTGTGTGTATATACACAGTATACACATACAACGAAATTCAGACACCCAGACCAGATTCCATACACACACACACACACACACACACACACACACACACACACACACACACATCCCCAAACACTCTCACACACATTAAAAAACCCTTCAACACACACACATAAAAAATCCCCGAACACTCCCCCCCCACTAACCCCCCCACCCAAAAAAACACAAGCATCTACACAACAGGCTGAGTAATCCTGTCCAAGTGCTCACTGCTGGTGGTCCTTGAGTTCATTATTAAGTTCAATTATAGCTCTGGGATAAAAATTGTTCAGAAGACGTGTGGTCCAAGTTTTAATTGTTCTGTATCTTCTGCCAGAAGGCAACAGTTCGAAGAAATTGTGAGCAGGATGAGTAGAGTCTCTCAGAATGTTGTGTGACTTCCTCAAACAGCGAGATGTGAAGATGTCATCCAGGGTTGGTAGTTGGAGCCCAGTAACATTCTGGGCAATTTTAATTATTCTCTGTAGAGCTATTTTGTCCGCTACAGAACTGCTCCCATACCATGATAGCATGCCATAAGTTAGGACACTCTCAATGGTGCTGTGATAGTAGGACAGAAGTAGATGCTGAGATAAATTCATCTTCCTGAGCATTCTCAGGAAATACAGCCTCTTCTGTGCCTTCTTCACAACCATATTGGTGTTTTCAGTCCATGAGAGGTCCTCTGAGATGTAAGTGCCCAGATATTTAAAGCTACCAACCCTCTCCACCTCCTCACCATTTATGTACAATGGTAAATGTACATCTTTCTTCCTCCTAAAATCAATTATAAATTCTTTAGGTTTTTTGGTGTTAAGTATAAGATTACAGTGGACGCCCAACTTACGTACCGCTTGACTTGCGTCATATTTGACTTGCGTCCACTAGGGGCCTGTTTGACTTGCGTCCCAGGCTCCGACATACGTCTCGGAGCCCTGGCGCAAGGCCCCAGGATCCGGAAGCAGCCAGGACCCAGCATCGTGGCTGCCGCCTTCAAACTGCTCCCGCCTTCTTCCTCTCCTCCGGCGGAGAGGAAGAAGGGCCAGGAGCTCGGGTCTGGCCTCGCTGAAGCCGCCGCTGCCGGAGGAAAGGAAGAAGGGTCGGGAGCTCCCGGCCCTTCTTCCTTTCCTCTGGCGGCGGCGCGGCAGCAGCAGGAGGAGGAGGCAGGGCCGGGCTGCAGCTGCCTGCGGGACGAGCGGCAGGTGGCTCTCGGGTGGGCATGCCCCCCACCTCTCTCTCTCACTCCCCTTCCCTCGCTCGCCCAGAACGAGAAGAGCGCTCTCTTGGTTCCCTTGGCAGCCTCGGCGAGCAGGAAGAGCAGATGGGGAGCCCCAGCCGCCCATTGAGGCAGCACCGGGATGGTGCCTGAGAAGAAGCAGCGGCGGTGGCGGCGGCAGCAGAAGAAGAACAGGCAGCAGCAGCCGCGGCCCAGCCCCAGTCCAGCAGCGGCGGCGGCAGCAGCGAGGAGGAGGCAAGCGCCGGCGGGGCCGCCGTCTTCCAAGCATTCTGGCGCGCTAACAGCGCCTGTCACTGGAACGCTGGCTGGTGCGCGCCGTGGCGCCTGTCCGGCTATAGGGCTGGCTGCGCGGGGGCGTGCTCCTGCTGCAAGCCCCCCCCCCCCCCACTCCAGCTCCTACACGATGCCTGGCTGTGTCGGTCGTTGCGCCCGCCCCAGGGCTTCCTCATCCGAGCTGTGGGTGAGTGAGAGCGCAGGAATGAGAGCCTGCCTCCTCCCTACAGAGGACGTCCCCTGTCTCGCCACCCGAAGGGGTTCTTCACCACCAGGGGGATGGTTGGGGGGAGAGTTGCTAAGAAGGGGGACACCCCCCATCCACAGTCCTGCCCATCACTGCCCCTCGCCCGCCCGTATCTGCGCCCTCGCCGACCCGGGCTCGTCTCCTCTCGGAAGCCAAGGTCCGCCGAGAAGTCCCGCGCACGGTCGGCATGAGGCGCTTTGAAAACGGATGGTGCACCTGCGGGTACTGACTGGAGGCACCTGCCCAGGAGCAGCCAGCTTTTCGAGCCCTTTGGCGTTTTGAAAAGACGCCAGTGAACAAGAGGAGGGCGTAGGAACCCCCCTCCTCACACGCACGCCCTTGGGTCCTTGCTCTCTGGGCAGTGGCTTGAGTGCCTCTGAGGCGAGCAAGGAGGAGGCCTTTTTCCTCCTTCCAGAGTTGGTGCCCTCTCCGCTGCAACATTAACAGACTGAATGCCCGCCTGTGCCCTCCTTTTCCCAGCGTTTAAGTTACCCACTCCCTTCTGCAGTGCTGCACTGGCCGAATAAGAGTTATGCCTGAGGAAAGAGCTCAGATAGCGTCCTTCATAGGTACCCACCCAGTGAAGAGGGTGGCAAAAAAAGGAGGTGGTGGGCATGGGCTTTTGTGCAGGATGCCCCCCACCCCATTTTTCTATGGAGGAAAGGGGTTTATTCCATCCAAATGAAGGTGGATGCTGAAATCCAAGGGAGCAAATAAAGTCAAGGGATAAAGAAAAGAGGAAGCTATATCTACTAGTAGTTAACAGTAAGAGACTGATAGCACAGTAAGGCCTCACCGAAGCCGCCTCTCTCTCTCTTTGTGTATGTGTGTGTGTGTATTTGTGTGTGTGTGTTGGGGGACAGTCAAATTTGTGTTAAATTGCTGTTTTCGGGGGTCTTTTTCATCATCTGGAACGGATTAATCCACTTTCCCATTACTTTCTATGGGAAAAGTTCGTTTGACTTAAGTCATGTTTGACTTAAGTCTAGACCTCCGGAACGGATTAATGACGTAAGTCAAGGTTCCACTGTACTTTCTTTATATCACTGAGTCAGCCCTTGTACTTCTTTCCTATAAGCAGACTCATCGTTCTTACTAATGAGCCCCACCACTGTTGTATCATCTGCAAATTTGATGATTGTGTTGGTGTAATACAGTGGGGTGCAATCATGTGTGTACAAGGAGTAGATGAAGGGGCTTAGCACACAACCCTGAGGAGCTCCTGTACTTAATACTAGAGTAGAAGAATGGTGGGATCCCATCCTTACTGACTGTGGCCTATCAATCAGAAAATTCCTTACCCACAAACAAATCTTCTCATGTATACCCAAATTGGCCATTTTAAAAAACAACCTATTGGGTAGAATTGTATTAAAAGCAGAACTATAATCCACAAATAACAGCCTTGCATATGTTCCCTGTTGTTCTAAATGGCTCAGTACAGTATGGACAACAATGGATATAGCATCATCAGTGGATCTGTTACTCCTCTATACAAACTGGAACGGGTCCAGAGTAGATGGAAGTCTAGCCTTAATATAATCTAGCACCAATCTCTCAAAACATTTCACAATAACAGTTGTTAAAGCTATTGGTCTATAGTCATTGAGAGATGCCACTAATGATTGCTTAGGGACTGGCACTATAATAGATGTCTTCAGGCAAGTAGGGACAGAGCACTGCAACAAATAGCCTTTTCACACGACCCCTAAACTCCGCGGCAAATGGCTTCCAGCTCCGGAGCTTAAAATTGTTTCCCCACCAGCTCCAGAGTTTACAGAAAATTAAGTGCGACCACGCCCACCTAAGCGCGTCCCAGCGCACTTTTCAAATACCTGCTCTCCGGGGGTGAAAATCCCTGATGCGGATGTAAAGGAGTGAGTGCCGGGCTCTCCTCGCTTCTGTTTTTTTTTTTTTTGCCCCCCGCCCCTTTAAGAGACAGGAATCAGGACGACGATGGGACTCGGGACGGCTTCGACCGGCAGACGGAGGTGAGCCTGCATTTTTCCTCTCTTTTTTTCTCCCTCCCCTCACGCAGACAGGAGCAAGGAAGTGCAGAGGGGGTGGGAACACAGGAAGAGCAACGAGCCCCCAAGATCTCTGGTCCGAATTTAAGTGGCCAGCGGATCCTAGGGGTCGTGTGAAAAGGCTCATAGAGAGATTAAAATGTCCGTAAATATTCCAGCTGATTGTGCAGCACAGTCCCTAACAACTCGTCCCATGATTCCATCCGGTTCAGCTGCCTTCCTAGCATTAATATTCTGGAAAGCGTGTTGCAAATCAGAAATCTGCAGTAGTAGTGGTTGTCCATCAGTAGTAGATTCTAATGGTGTGCTATTGGTGGTCGATGATGGAGTAATAGTGGTTCCAGTTTCCACCTCAAAACGGCTGAAGAATTGATTCAGCTGATCAGCCAAAGGCTCACTGCTCCTAGACAGATTATTTTTAATATTCTCCCCCGTGATTTGTCGCAGACCTTGCCATACCCAACGAGGATCAGAGCTCTCAAAAGGATGTTCAATCCTCCGACAGTACATAGCTTTGGCATCCCTGATGCCCTTTTTCAATTTAGCTCTGGCCTCTCTGTACTGTAGCACATCACCAGAGTGAAATGCAGCATTTCTGGCCTTTAACAGAAGGTGCACATCTCTGTTTAGCCAGGGCTCGTTGTTAGGAAACACCTGTACTTGTCTGGTGGTAGTGACAACATCATTGCAGCTTTTGATATAGAACAGTACTGTCGAGGTATATGTATCAACATTGTCCTCCTCAAACAGTGCTCACTCAGTGCTCCTAAAGCAGTCTTGAAGTTGCTCAGATGCACCTGCTGGCCACACTCATATTTCTCTGGTTGATGGTCTGATTCTATTAACGAGAGGTCTGTATGATGGGATCATGAGCAGAGATATATGATCTGTCTGTCCTAGATTGGGCAAAGGCTTAGTCTTGTATCCATGCATGATGTTACTATATACTTGGTCCAAGGTATTTTCCCTCTGGTGGGACAGTCAACATACTGATAGAACTTGGGGAGGACAGTCTTTAAATTGGCTTGATTAAAATAACCTGCAACCACCATCTGGGTAAGCCTGCTGCTGTTTGCTAATAACAGTTAGCAGGTGACCCATAGCTGTAGTAGTGTTTGCATCAGGAGGTATATATACTGCAGTTAACAACATTAAACTCACGTGGCAAATAAAAGGGACGGCATTTCACTGCTAGATATTCCAAACCAGGAGAACAATGAATATCCATTATTTTAACATCTATGCTCCAGTTGTTATTTATGTAAACACAAATTCCTCCACCTCTGCTCTTCCCGGATTCGATAGTTCTATCTGCTCTAAGTGCTGAGCGTCCTTGTAGCTGTATAAGCTCCTGTGGAAAGGAAGGATCCAGCCACGTCTTTAAAAGGACCATAGCACAGGAATCCTGGATATTTTTCTACAGAGAGATAGTAAGTTCCAACTCCTCAATCTTATTGGGAAGAGATCTAACATTTGTAACAAAAAGACTTGGCAATGCAGGCTTGTAAGGATTTTTACTTAGCCTCACTTGTAGTCCGGCCCTGCAGCCTCCCTTCCGCTTGCGTTTTGTGCGTGGTCTTTTCTTTCTGGGAGGAAAAGCAGGGGGAGTAGCCGAAGGATATGCAGGCCCTCTGATAAGCTCAGCTGGAATGTTGTAAGTTGAAACCTCCTGGCTGCAGCCTTCTCTGCCAATAGTTAAAAGCTCTTGTCGACTGTAAATTACTTGTGCCCGAATATCTGGGAATAAAGATAACCAAAAAAGCAAGTACAATATGGCAAGATAACTATCTAAAAGTTTTAAAGGATATACAAATAGACCTGGAAAAATGGAACAAATTGCATTTATCATTACTGGGACAAATAGCCGCAATTAAAATGATGATACTTCCAAAATTATTATTTTTATTTCAGATTATTCCATTGCTATAAAAAACATTTTTCAAGGAGATAGAAAAAGTAATAATGAAATTCATATGGCAAGGGAAAAAACCAAGGATCAGGAAAAAAGCTCTACAAGATGATACTTCTAGAGCAGGTTGTGGTCTACCAAACTTGGAATTGTATTACAAAGCTTGTATACTGGTGTGGATAAAGGAGTGGATTACGGTAGAAAATCAGAGATTCTTGAAATTAGAAGGCCATGATTTAAGGTTGGGGTGGCACACATTTGTTTGGTATAAGAAGGCTAAGGAACAGAAACATTTTGGAAATCATATATTGAGAAAAGCACTTTGTTGGATGTGGGAAAATATTCAGAAACAATTGTATAGAAAAATACCTGGATGAGTGTCACTAATTGAAGCATTTACACAACCAACACTGATGAATGAAAACAAATTAGTGAGATACTGTGAGATACTGAAAAATGAAGAGGAACTAAAGTCAGAGGAAGAACTCAAAAATCAAAAAGTGACATTAGATTGGTGGGCAAAATCACAAATGACCTTGAGGTTTGTTAAAGATAAGAAAGAGGGTTTTTATATACAGAGAACTGAGTTGGATAAACTACTCTTGGGAACAGAGGGAAAGTTGATTCAGAATATGTATAAATACATGTTAGAGTTGAAAATGCAGGATAAAATTGTGAAAGATTTTTTGATACTATGGGCACAAAATCTAGGACATAATATTGAATTAGCACAATGGAGCCAGTTATGGGAGTGTGATGTAAAATTTACTAAGACAATAAATTTAAAAGAAAAAATATATAAGATATTTTATAGATGGTACATGACACCACAAATATTAGCAAAAATATATGGAAATACCTCAGATAAATGCTGGAAATGTAACAACAAAGAAGGGTCTTTTTATCAATGTGGTGGACTTGTGATGTAGCAAAGAGATATTGGAAAATGGTATATGGGATCTTACAAAAAATGCTGTGCTATACTGTTCCATTTAAACCGGAAATATTTCTATTGAATATCATGACAGAAATTAAGGATGTTAAGATAAAGCATTTGTTACTGTATACTGTCACAATAGCAAGAATTTTATACGCCAAATATTGGAAAGTTGTAGAAACAACAACCAGACAAGAACTTTTGGAAAAATTCTTCAAAGCAGCTGAAATGGACATAACATCAGAACTGATAAAAGACACAGAGTTACAGAAGGCAAGAGACTGCTGGAAACCACTATATACCTTTTATGAAAAAGGACTAAATAGCTTTTAAAAAAAGGAGACTCCAAAAGTATTGGGAAATTAAAATATAGTCTGTGTATTAATATATAGAAATCCATTGGCATCCTTCAGTCTCGAAAGACTATGGCTGGAGTAGAGATCCTAAAAACAGCACCTAGTGTGACTAAATAGACCAATTCGGGAATTGCAGTCTCTACCGCACTGGGGGCAGATGTATTCTCTTTCCTGCCTGGTCCTCGAGTTTCGTTCTTTCCGTGCCTGCCTCTTTTCCTCTGCCTGTTGGACAAATGCCTCTTCAAATTTATGTAGACCATGCTGTATCTCTTGCCTCCAGACAGTGCGACCGGAGGTCAGGGTTTCCCAGCTGTTGAGGTCCATTCCCAAGGCCTTCAGGTCCCTCTTACAGATATTCTTATACCGCAGCTGTGGTCTACCTCTGGGGCGCTTTCCCTTCATTAGTTCTCCATATAGAAGATCTTTTGGGATCCGACCGTCATCCATTCTCACAACGTGTCCAAGCCAGCGTAGGCGTCGCTGTTTCAATAAAGTGTACATGTTGAATATTCGCCTAAGACAGTGCATATGGAAGGTATTAAGCTTTCTTTCCTGTTGAGCATGGATGGTCCAAGACTCGCTGCAATACAAAAGTGTGCTCAGTACGCAAGCTTTATAGACCTGTATCTTTGTATGTTCTGTCAGCTTCTTATTGAGCCATACTCTCTTTGTTAGTCTGGAAAACATAGTTGCTGCTTTACCTATACGTTTATTCAGCTCAGACTCTAGTGAGAGTGTATCTGAGATAGTTGAGCCAAGATACACAAAGTCATGGACAACTTCCAGTTATTTTGCAGAAATTGTAATGCGAGGAGGAGAGTCCACATTCTGGCCCATTATTTGTGTGTTTTTCAGGCTGATTTCTAGCCCAAAATCTTTGCAAGCTTTACTAAAATGATCCATGAGTTGTTGGAGATCTTTGGCAGAGTGAGCAGTAATGGCGGCATCATCAGCGAAGATCCCGCAAACACTTCGCCTGTACCTTAGACTTTGCTCTCAATCTAGAGAGGTTGAAGAGTTTTCCATCTGATCTGGTCCAGAGATAGATACCCTCTGTTGAAGTTCCAAAAGCATACTTCAGCATGGTAGCAAAGAAGATCCCAAACAAGGTTGGCACAAGGACACAGCCCTGCTTCACGCTGCTTCGGATGTCGAAGGGATCTGACACCAGGCCATCGAAAACTACATTGCCCTTCATATCCTCATGAAAAGACCTAATGATGTTAAGGAGCTTGGGTGGGCATCCAACCCGGAGGAGTATTTTAAAGAGTCCGTCCCTACTAACCATATCAAATGCCTTTGTGAGATCTATGAAGGCTACAAAAAGTGGCTGTCCTTGTTCCCTGCATTTCTCCTGCAACTGCCTGAGGGAAAATACCATATCAGTAGTGGACCTGTTGGTTCGAAAGCCACACTGTGATTCTGGGTAGACTCTCTTTGCAAGTATCTGGAGCCTCTTCAGTATAACACGTGCGAACAGCTTCCCGACAACACTAAGAAGAGAGATACCACGATCGTTGTTACAGTCGCTCCTGTCACCTTTGTTCTTATAAAGCGTAACAATATTAGCATCCTTCATATCCTGTGGTACTCCCTCTTCCCTCCAGCAAAGGCAGAAGATTTCGTACAGTTCAGTGGCAATGATCTCTTTGCAGCACTTCAGAACTTCAGCAGGGATGTTATCTTTCCCAGGTGCCTTGCCAGAGGCAAGTGAATCCAGAGCTACATTTAGTTCTTTTAGTGTTGGTTCATTGTCAAGCTCCTCCAAGACAGACAAGCACTCAATATTATTTAAGACACTATATAGGAAAAAATATAGAAAAATATTGTAAATATACCACTTGAACTTTCCTGTTTTTATCCTTAGAATTCCCACCCCACCCATCCCCCATCCTATGTATTTAAAAATAAATGTTGTTGTCATTTGCCACTAACATAGTATAAAACCCCTTAAGAAAGAAACAGGATTGTGTGGAAGGCTCTGCAAGTAATAAGAACCTCTCCCTTTGACCCCTTTGGAATTTACAAAGAACTTACAGAAATTTAGGGCACAATAAGCAGACCCTATGATCCAATCTGCTTCCTAAAATCATTGACTGCTTTGTTTTCAAGATCCATCACAGCCCAACTGTGAATCCTATAGCCTTGCACTGTTGGCAAAAAAACTGAGCATAAATTCTTCTTTTCTTTCTGAAGAGAGATCCTCTTGTGTCAGTTTTTTAACCCTGACAATTTTTTTTTCAGGTACTCTTAAAATCCTTAAGTCCAGCATCACTGGCTTCCATGCACACTACCTCTGTCTTTCCATTTCCCAACTCCTGCACTTTACATATGGCACATCACACCTGAGAAAGAACAGAAAGAAAAGAATCAGGGACACATACATGTCCACACTCAATTCCTAGCATGCAGAACAGAAGACCGAAAGGAGACATGATGGACATATTCAAATACAGTACTGTATTTGAAATGCTGCCACCTAAAAGATGGAGCAAGCTTGTTTTCTCTAGCCCCAGGGGACAAGATCAGAAGCAATAGGTTCAAGTTACAAGAAAGGAGATTTTGGCCAACATTAGTAAGAACGTGTTCATAGGAACAGCTGTTTAACAGTGGGATGCATTGCCACAGAAGGTGGTAGACAGTACTTCTTTGCTGGGAGTGGGGTATGCACAGGTTGTATGGCCACTTTTTAATAATTAAACGTATGGGGTAGGTTTTGCACATATAAAAGATGCTGCTTACTGTACTTTTCAACCTATGGTGAAAAGTAGGTTACATAGCTTTAACTCCATGATTCTTTTGTCGACCTACTATGATTTTGCTCTTCCAAATACTGCTGTGCTATCCCAAAATGTGGACATTTAGGTATTAGCAGTTGGCTTCTTCCTGGAACAGTCTTTTTAAAGCTACTACAGCATTTCCCCCTGTTCCAGTATGCCTATGCATGAAAGATTACCAATCCATGAAAAGGTTGATACACTGAGCTAAACAGACCCCTCATGTGAAGCAGCTCTCCCTTTGGGCTTTGGCCATGTTCCCAATTAGTGGGGGAAATGGGTCGTGTTCAGGCCAGTGCAAGATTCAAGTTCTATGAGCCATTGGCTCTCATGGTGCCTCAACAAGATGTCTGCCTCTTAGTTATGGTAGAAAATGCATCCCCTTCAGTGGAATTCAATAAGGGTCATATACTACCAATTTTTAAATATCAATTAAAAACTTGACTCCTCATGCAAGCAAGCTTTCCCTGGACTATGGCTTTTTGATGCTCTCCCATCTACTGCTTGCACCGGAGGGCTTAGCCACGGGTGCCACACCTCTCTGGCAGTTGGCGAATGGTTTGCTGCATATCCAGGGCTCTTCCCTTCCACAGCTGGAGCTGGCAATCCCCTCATGGTACACGTAAGCACACATGCCGCTTCCACGAATGGGAAATCTGCAGAGGAAGAGACCATCGCTGCCATCAGTCATCTAAAAAGTATCCAGAAGCCAAGGCTAGGAGAAAACCATGCAAGAGGGAGGGTATCTGAAAAGGAGGACTGGATCCCTGAGCCTTTGGAAGCTGCTTCAAAAGGGAAACTGCGTCTTTCAAGGCAGGCTGCACTGGCCCTCCTTCACACCATGGGAGAGGTGCGGGAGGCCTGTCCCCTTTCGTCTGGATGCCCCCCCCCCCGCCATGCAGCAGAAAACAAACCACTGAGTCCTGGAGGGGCAAGTTAAGCTTGGTGCTAATTTTTGCCTGGAAAAACTACAAAGGGGTGCATGTCATTTGCACCAGGCAAAGTGCAGGGCACGGGATATATGGGGGACCCCAAGGGTCCCCTTAAATCCCCTCCCCAAATTCTGAAGCTAGTTTAGCTTAAAAATAATTTTAAAAAGTAAAAACTAAAAGTTTAAAACCTTTGCCAGTAGGTTCAAGACAATATAAATTAAAAATTGCAGCATCTAAAAATTAAGATTAAAAAGCTAGCGGAAGTTTTGTTTTCGCTTGTTAGGAATGTCATACTTCCTTTCAAGTTCCTATTTTAAACAAAATATTTGAATTATCTGCTGAATTATCTCATACAAAAAATATGCCCTGAGCACATCCGATCTCACCTGATTTCAGAAGCTAAGCAGGGTCGGCCCCGGTTAGTACTTGGGTGGGTGACCACCAGGGAATACCAGGTGCTGTAGGCGCCTGGAGTAGGAACTGGCAAGCCACTTCAGTATTCCTGCCAAAAAAACTCCATGGACATCTGTGAACTTGTGGGCAGAGTTATGATGTATTTTTAGAATGTCAGATAAGGTCTGACGGCTGGACGGGAAAGGGGCTGGATAGGATCTGGATCTGGATTGGTTAAGGCTCAAGCAAACAACAAAACAAACATATAACTGTTTTTGTCTTTAAAGTCAAAGAGAAATATCATGATTTGATTACTCTTTATGTTGTGACTTAAATAGATAGAGATTTAGTTTGAAATGTTAAAGCAAGTCTCAGCCTCTGTTTATTTACTTTTCATGACATTTTTCACTCTCACTTTAACTCCTTGTGTTCTCTTGTAGCTATAATGTAATACAGTGGTACCTTGTATAAAAGAATTTGTTCCAAATGAAATTCTATTAAGTAAAATTTCCTTTGTACAAATTTCCCACAGGAATGCATTGAAAACAGATTATTTCCTAATTGTGACCATTTTTCTGTTGTACGGATTCGCACCATAGGCGATTCTGTAAAGCGATTTCCCCCTATCTCCGGAATATATATATAAACAAACCGCTTGTTATACAAGGGTCCACTGATTATTGTATTTTAATTTCATAAGACATCCCTCAATTCCCTGCTCTCAGTTACTTGAATACGTCTTAATTCTATAGGACTGTATATTATCCCTCATTACTCTAAACCACCTTGGGTCCTTTTCCAAGGAGAAAGGCAGGGTAAAAATACTCTAAAATAAAATAATAAATGGGGTCACAAAGAGTCGGTCATTACTGTAATGACACAGCAACAATAACAACAAAATGCTTCAAGTGTAGTCGATGTCTGGGATGACAAAATGTCGCTCACCACAAGCGGGAGCACTGGACGTAGCAAGTGATAATATCCTTGTACACACCTGGAAGATCTCCCCTCTGAATTGCACACAGAAGGAGTTTTAGTGTGTTGGTGAAGCTCAGAGCAATGGCATAAGGAACCCAGACTCTATTATGAGCCTGAACTCCTCACAAGGTCACCCAAGCAGGATTGGTCACAGCTGAGACTCCAGACTAAGGTGCATCTGATCTTTTCAAGGGAGCCACCGGAAAGCAACGATTAGAGTGACACTGGTGGAGGGGGCTATGAACTGCCTCATCACACAGATTTCATGGCGTAAAAGAAAGCTCAACATTGATGAACAGAAAGTAGCTTGAATGCCAGCCTGTTGCATCTACCACCAGGGTCACCTCCATTTACTGCTACTGCCCCCATCCCTGTTGGAATTATCCTTTCTCTTCTCCTGACACAGCCATGGTATGGAATTCTTTACAATGTCTTGGTTTGTTGTTCTTGTTCATACAGCTTCCCTGGGCTAAGAAGAAAAATGACTTCCATGGCTCCTAAAACAGCCCAAGAAACCTTGAGCACCTCAAATCACACACCACTTTTCTCCTCTGCTCCACAGTTCCCACATTAAGAAGGACAATTCTTAGAAAAGCATTCAGATTTATCACAAATCTCCAGAAACATTCTTCGGCTCATGCTCAGAAAGTGCAGCAGCAGCAGCTCTGGTTTCTGGACTTTTCACATTATTTCCTGAATTTGGAGAGACTCACGTGTTATTGAAAACGGTATTGTTGATCCATCTCCAGGGGTCTGTCTTTTCATTCCTCTGGAGGCCAATCCAGTGATCGGCAGGTGTCTTGTAGCGTCTCAAGAAAGCCTTGGCACAGAAACAAAAAAGAATGCACACTTTCACAACAACCGTAGGTATGATCCCGTCTGTATTCTTTTACAAGGATGATGTCAAAACAAACTTAGCTTGAAGAGACAGCCTGCATTTAAGATCACACTTTGAATTTAAGACCTTATTAAGATAGGAGGATGCAAAACAGTAAATGAAGGGAAACAAGTTGTAGTTGCCCCTCACAGGGCATTTTGAACTGCATTAACTAATGTTGTTGGCTATTGTGCACTGAGGACTTACACAGCTAACACTACAGGTATGACTGATGGATGTGAGATTTTGTGACTTTTTCCCATATCTGTAGGGAAGTCATATTTTTCTACATGAACTTCCCCATGTTGCTGAAAAGCCTCACTATGGATCACAACATAGAAAGGCCCCGTCTACCCACCACCTCCCCATCACCTAAGGTTAGCTAGTTGGAAACATGCCATGTGATCACACTTGGCTGCTGCCCCATGGACTCACCATCTCTTCTTGGGAATCGATGACGACCAAGGTGGCATTGAAGGCAGAGCAGTTCTTCCTGCTAGATTCCCAGTCTCCTTCTGCTTCGGCAAAATAGTAGCATCTCCTTCTGTATCCGATCCAATCCTCAGGACAACTGTACACTGGAGCAGTGGGGGAATACAGCAGTGTCTCCCTTCGTCTCTCTAGTGATAAATGTGAAGAAGCGAGACAAATTAGTGTTTTTATCAATGGCATATTTGGAATAGTTGGGAGTTTTGGAGGCTGTTTGGAAGTGTAATGGAAGTTTTTCTTCCTTACGTTTCGTCAGACTCTGTGGCTGGCATCTTCGGAGGGCACGGAGCTCAGGGAACTGGGAGTTTCTCTCCCTGAGGCAACAAAACATAACACTGAACAACCAGACTGATCTTTCAACCAGATACTTAAGCAAAGAGAATACCTTTTTCTAGTTTGCTGATTGATGTGTTATGAAAAAACCCCATGGCAGAGACCTATAGACATAACACAGCATGTTTATATCTATCTGATAACACTATAAACTGTGCTGCTTATATATTGACCTATAATGCTATGGGTAGTTTATAATTCAATTTTATTTATTATTTATTATTATTTATTAACAAGATTTTTTTAGCCGCCCCACTACCAAGAGGTCTCTGGGCGGCACACAACAAGTATTAAAAACTATAAAACAATAAAATTATTAAAACTATAAAATACATTTGTGACCCCATTTATTATTTATTCATTTTATGACCCCATTTATTATTTATTCATTTTATTTTAGAGTATTTTTACCCCGCCTTTCTCCTTGGAAAAGGACCTAAGGTGGCTTAGAGTAATGAGGGATAATATACAGTCTAATAGAATTAAGACATATTCAAGTAACTGAGAGCAGGGAATTGATGGATGTCTTATAACATTAAAATACAATAACCAGTGGACCGTTGTATAACAAGCAGTTTGTTTAACAGAAAATCCGCTTAAAGCAAAATAAAATAAAAAAATCCAGAGATAGGGGGAAATCGCTTAACAGAATCGCCTATGGTGCGAATCCATACAACAGAAAAACGGTCACAATTTTAGCTAGTTACATGTTGTATTTCGCCAAGCAAGCTATGTACTCGGCTTGCTACCAACCTTGGAAGGATGGACGGCTCAGCCAACTTCCTGTATTCATTGGGATCAAATGCCATTCATAAAGCAGAGCTTTGAGCACTGCTGTCCAACCACTGCACCACAAGGCTTCACTCTATGGTATCCTTCAATTTGTAGATGGGTGAATACCCATAATGTGCCACCAAGTCAATTTCAAGTTATGGTGGCCCTTTCCACAGCTTCTTAGGTGGAGAGTACTCAAAAGTGGTGGACCATTTCCTTCTTGGGGGCAGGGGGGGGGCAACCTGGAATGGTGTATGCTGCCCAAGGCTACAAAGGCTGATTCTTCTCCTGGGTAGTACCTAGAATTCTTTGACAGGGAACTCTAATGTACCCTGATGTGAGTCAAAACAAAGTGTTGTAAGGCCAGGGTCCTACTCGATTCCATAAAATGAAGGCTTACCTGATATTAAAACTGCACTTAAAGCGGTGATTGTGATGATAAAAATGGCATTGCATATCAAGCTCCCAGCTGCCCAAAAGGGTGCTCTGCGTTTCACATAAGACTGAAACCCTGCGCAAGGAAACAAAGCATGAATGCTGTCTGATTTAAGCACATCTATTACAGAAACTCACACAATTCATGAAGCATACTGAAAGGAACAGGAATTCAGGGATCCGCTGGCGGCAAGCATAGGCTTTACAATATGCAATGAGCAGTCTGGGTCTCAAAGACAGGAAAGAGATTTATTGGTTGTCAACCAAGAGAAATCTCACTTGATGCAAAACAAGTGAGAAGTCCGCCGAACGAAAGGAATGCAGTGTATTTTATTGACTCACAATCACTTTCTTTTCCCCCGCCTGTCCGAATTTACGTCATACATATGTGTTACATGCATCAAACATTAATTGACATCCTTGGCCATTTATTTTGTATTTCAGACACCAATTAAATGTATTCCTGGGTTCTTAATTGCTGTGGTGTTTGATCTGACTTACACTGGGCTGGGAGTGCCTGGGAGTACCAGCGTCCTTGACAGTGATGTATATGCCACCTGCTCTGGGCAGCGAGTTCTCAAAGCAAAGATAAGGTTTTCTTGGCTGGCTTATATGCAATTAACTGTGTAAAGCTTCAAAGCTACAAAAATAATTAGATCTGTGAATCTTATTGCTGGCTCAGCCAATTTTGTAACGGAAGTCCTCTTCTCTCAGTGGCCTGCTTTTATGCCGGAAAAGCTTGACCAGAGTTTGTTTGCAAGACAAGGATACACATGTGGATACAATTGGAGTGATTAATAATATTTCTACTTCTAAATATATAACTTGTGTGGCTTATATTGTGCAGGGTATCACTTGGGATATGCTGGGGGTTACTAAAATAGCTATATATGCGTGATCTATACCCTTCACTCCCCCCTGACGTGTTCTGGAAATTTACGCCAGTAAATTATCCAGAGGCTGCTCCCCTTGGCTCCCGTAATAGACTTACAAGGGACAAATAAACATATCAAAGGTGTATATACAAAAGCGCGACTATTGCTTGAGCTTCCCTGCTTACCATTCCCTTGGGGAGGGGTTGTCATCATGGCTCAGGGAGTGATTTTTCAGTGTTCCTGACGAGAGTGTAGGCAGTGCTGTCAGGAAAACCTTTCCAGCCTTTTTTCCCAAAGGGCTTATAGGCACAGTTCAAAAAAATGAATTATCACAAATCGAGTTGTGGCGTCTCATGGTGGGGGACACACTGAATAGGTGAATGACAAAGAAATACCCCTTAATTCACTAGGGCACTTTCTATAGTCAAATGTTAAGGTAACAGATAAAGTTTTGCAATGTCTGAGATTTAAAAAGACCATCTGGTCAGACCCACAGACTGCAATGGAAGGAAGCGTTTCAGAGACCACAATAAGGCAATTTTCCCTTCATGGAGAAGCGCCCCGTGGCTGCAACAGGTTCTAAGTGAGTCTCCTAGGGCAGGTCATGTGCCTCCCAGGGACATCAAATCCCCAACCTCTGAGGGGGCTGACACAAGAAATTATGGGAACATTGTAATAGAGTTTGCAACCTCAGGCTCATTGTTTGCTATACCGTGCCTTAAGTTGTGGCAGCTAGGCTGAAAAGCCTTGAAGTTTTATGCAAATTCAGAAACACATGGGGAGAAATGCATGTTATAGTAGGTCTGCAATTTTCCTGTACTTGGTCGAGTGAATTGGTGCCAGCATGCTTCTTTGGCTGACATAGTGGCTTCAGACTGTCCAAGTAGCTAGCCTTGAAATATGATTGTCCATTTTGTCACTGTGCATAAAGAATACATAGGCATTGGCACTTGGTTTCATAAAAGATCAATAACATGGTGTGTAACCCTCTTGGATGCGTGGTATGCATATAACCCAAAGCATAGCAGGCTGTACAGAATTACCTAGTTGTGTTAGCATTCTCAAAAGATAGACATTTGCAATGATACTAAATATAGGCAGCATACATAGAGGCTAAAGGGTCATAAACCACATCTGGATAACTCCGTGGCTGACAGTTTACACACAAAAAAAAATCTGCCCCGTAAACATGAGGCCAAGATTAGTTCATCAGTGTCTTGGGTGAAGAAAATAATGTAGGCAGCCACTCTAGAAAGCCTTTGTTCTTTGGTATAAGGTCTCATGAACACCCATGGGCACCAAAAGTTCTCTCATTCAATGCAAATTGCATAGAAAGGCAAGTCATAGTCTGTTGCATTCAATGTTTGTGAGTAAAAAGCATTTTCAGTGGCAAAGCATGATCATTACATGAATTATGAAAGGCGCATCCAGAGAGGCAGTTCAGCAAAATTTTTCACAATGGCTATCAATAATAGACAATAAACAATATCATAAACAGTGAGCAATAATTAACGTCCCTTTGCAAGGCTTCAAAGGCCGCAGGGCATTTTCCTGCCAGATCGAGCACAGGGTAATGTAAATATGTAAAATTGCTCTGGAGCCTACCGTGCGCAGGAAAAAATAAGCGCTCACTTGTCGGATGCTGGGAGGCTGGTGTGTGTGTGTGTGGCGACACAAGTTCTTGGTGGTCCAGTGCACGCACACAGACATCGGTGAAGGTCTGAAAGCAGTGATGGTTCCATCAGATTTAAACCCCGCCAAGTTTCTGTCCTGGCGAAAAGTGGTTAAATTGCGGGCGTGAAGTCTGTTGGCCGCAATCCAAAACAAGAGTCAGTGGCCGCTAAGCTCCTTCCGTCTCCCCCCTCAGAGACAGACAGAGAGAAAAGAAAAAAAGAAAAGAAAGTAGGCAGACAGGATGTCAACCCATCAACCTGAGGTGCAGGGGGAAATCAGCAGACGGCAGTGGGGCTCTCCGAAGTGCGAAATGCAAGGCGCCCCCAGGAACAGGTGTGATGACCACAGGTCAGGTGCACTTCGGCGTCCTCCGTCCAGGGTGAAGTCATCTAAGGCATGAGGCATTCTACTGCAGTGGGCAGAAGGCGTCACCGGTCAGGCCTCTCTCCCTGTCAGTCGTGGGGTGTGGTCCACGCTGGGTGAAGGGGCTGGCATCGCTGGGTCCAGGGGTCCACATCGATCGAACTCGCGGAGCTAAGTCATCTCGAAGATGGCATCAAAGGCAGGTGAGGGGTGGCTCCAGGAGGGATAGCGTTATGGAGTGCAGGAGAGTCCCCATCGCAGTATCTACGAACGGCGGCGTCAGCTTTCCAAACCCGACCGACTCCATGATCCAAAAATAAGGAACGGATTGGCGTGTTTCCCAGAGCGAAAAGCCCTTCCTCCAGGATGTTTCTGGGTAAAAAGAAAGAACACACACACGAACACAGACAGACAAACAGGGAACACAAACACACACAAATTGGCCCCTCAGCTGTCCTTGTGCTGCAGGGCAGGGTGGCACAGTCTATCTGACAGTCTTGAAAAGGAAAAAAATGTCGTAAAAGGCAGAATGGGGCTTTTCCTCTTCGTAAAACCAGTACATGACTGGGGTGGGCCAAAGTGTATGATGAGGACACATCTGCACATCAGTAGTTATGCACAAGTTCAGCTGGCCCCGATGAGTGCTTGCAAGATGAGTCCGCATGACCTCATAAGGTAGATGCTCAGGTGTCCCCAATCAACCACCTGGGACAGATCCCATCCCCAAGTCAAATTGCTCTTCTGCACAGGGATAACAAAAAGGAGTAACTGGCAGAATGTCCATGAGATGCAAAGTAGGCTCTTAGCATGAACCAAATTGTTGTGGAGGGGAGTTGGGACTGGTATGCGGCATGATAAAGTCACGGAAAAGTTCAGGCAGAGACATGAGTAGAAAAAATAGGAGCAGCTACTATATTCAAACTACCATTAAGTCACCAAGCACACGGCGAATGCCCATTTGGAAGTCATGCAGGAGGATATCTAAACCCGCTTCCGTTAGGTGGGTCCCGTCACTTCTGAATAGGTAAGGTCGGGAGAGTGTCAAAGCTGGGTGGGCAATCACGAAGCCAGAATTTTGGCGCAAAGCTGCCGCTACTTTGCGATTCAAGCTTGTCCTAGCCCTCTCTATTCTGAGTGGATCAAATGCCCCACGCCAGATCAGGCGAGGTATGATAGAAGACCAAATGATCCGTGTATGTGGGTAAAGTTGCTTAAAGGTAAGCAAATCAGCGATAATACGTATAGCCAGGGCTGAGCTTTTCGTCTGAGCGAGATCATTTCCACCCAGATGAATGAGCAAAATATCAATAGTATATTCAGAAGCCAATAGAGTAGCAGTTTCAAAGAAAGCATTCCATGACATTCCCCTTAGTCCTTTCCAGGTCAGTTTAACATGGCTTCCAAGGCAGAGGTTAGGCCCCCACCCGGAAAGACGTGCATGACGGGAAGACCAATAGATGTGGCTGTGCCCAAGAAGTACAAACAAATAATAAAAATGTGGAAAAAAATGCACACGCCCTCTATGTCTCTCTTCCCAACAAAGTCAGCAGGATTCAAATGTTGAAATCAGGCTGTATTGGTCAGCATGGGTCACAATTACAAAGTCAATGGATTCCAATGGAGGGTGTCTGCTAGCCTGTGATTAGAAATGAGGGCATGTGTTGCTGGTCAGTGGTAAAGCTAGAAGTATTTTTCTGTGTAGGAGTACTATGAAATTAATCTACAGAGGGAGACTAATTTCCCTTCAGCAAAAGGCAGTAAATTTCTATTAGGTTTGAAAAAGCAAGGAGGGGGAAAATATCTGTGTCTGAGTCCCCGTTCCTCTCACGGAGTAAAAAAAGAAACAAACTGCTGGGAAAATCGTGCCATTTACATTTTAAAGGTGTGAACGACTAGATAGCTGCCTGGGGCAAGAACATAATCTCCTCTAATTTCCCTGTAATGAATTAGGTGTAAAAAGCACTGAGACAACGAAGGCAACCCACTATTCCTGTGGCTGTTGATTTTGTTGTCTGCTTAAGCCTAATTCGAGAAGCGTGGCTTTTGTAATGAATAAGCAAAGCTACTTAAAGTGCAGAGTGTTAAACCCTTTGTGACTGCACCGCCTTTTAAAAAAAAATGTTTGCAAGGCAACAGGTTACGAAGAGGAGTGAGGAGTGAGGCGTCTCCCCCTCCTTTCGCCCTCTGTCTGTCTAAGGCCACAAGGGGAAAGTCAGCCGCTGTCAACGAAAGAGGCTGCCAATAAAAGTTATTACATTGCTTGTCCACCCCAAACCGGGAGGAAAAAAAAATCTTAGGTGGACGTGTAAAATTTCTCTCTCCCTCTCTCTCTGTGCGTGCTCATGTAGTCATTCCCTGCTCTTGATTATTTCAAGTTCAGAGACAACATCACCGTCACCTGCCTCTTGTTGGTGATACAATACAACGGGTCTACCTAACGTGTCTAAATTCAAGCAGGCAGGCAACGTCTGTACGGGGAGAAAATACCTTCTGAATGCTTGAATTAAGCGATGCAGAGGTATACAGACAGCTTGCCCCCCCTGTTTCCCCCTTGCCTCGGGTTCTTCCCTATCCATTCCCATCTCTGTCTTGCTGCTCCCTTCTGCTACACTTCCTCTATCCATCTGTCTCTTTCTATACTTCTTCAGTTCACTATCCTGCCTTCCTTCCATCATCTTTCGGGTTTTATAAAACCAGTTTAAAAGAAAGGGGTGGACGTTTTCACCCTATAAGTCCTACCCAGTCCTGCTAAAAATGCATTACTCAGATACCCTATGATGTTTCCCTGTAAAATGTCCCTTTAGCTGGTAAATTTTGTTGTGTGACAAGCCAGTCACAAAATACGTGGAATGTTGTTTATTCCTGAGTACTCAAAAGTATTCTTCTCACTGCCCATACTTCCCCTGGTGTTATCAAAATTGCTGGCGGGGTCTTCTAGTTGGCAGAGTTTTTAGTCTCTATATTAATTAACTAATCACGTCCTTGTAAATTCACACGCCTCTTGCTAGCAGGCCATAATTGGTTTGTCCTCCTTGAGGGCTAGAATCTTAATTTGGGGTGGTAAAGTCCTGCCTTTTTTAGTCAGAGGGGTTCTTCTTAAAGCTTACTTTCGTTCCATTTAATACTAAAATCATTACTTCTGGTGGCAGAATTCCAATGTTGCCACAGCGCACATCAAAAGGGGGTGCATAAGGTGCACTAATTTACCTCCATTGGTTTGTTTTAAAGGTCTAACCGTGTTCCTATGATTTCTCCCACACAAGTATCAAACGGACTCGCACCTAAACAAGTATTTGCACATCATCCGCACAACACGCGATACCGACGTGACCCAAGAGGTCGCCCTTGCTTGGAAATTGCACGTCCACACACACTTCGCCAAGGGGTATGTCCTATTGAGCACCCCGGCCCAACCAGCAATCATTCACTGAGTCCGTTATGATCACACAAAATCACCCACAATATTTTCCCCCCAACCAACCTGACTACGCCCTCTGCCTAGGGAGAAATCTTATTAACTATCTAAATTCAAACGGAGGTGGTGGTGCTCCGTTGGTGATGGTGGGACAAAGACTGCCAGTCTTTGCCACCGCTTAGACACAGAGAATGGCCATTTCTCTGCTGTTACTTAGGGTATTTGGAGCGCAGCCTCTTACCCTTAAAAACACACATAAACATACATGAAGCTTCTTGTACACAAAATTCAAAAGTGGAATCACCATCCCACATACCCACACATTTATATATCTTTAAACTTTCTCAGGATGTTAGAGCGGCGCTCTTCTCCTCCTGTTTCAAACACTTAGGGGGCGAACCCTAGGGATGTTGGATTTTGCAAAATCCTCTCCTCCCTTGGGGATTTCAGGGTCTTATTGTCCCTTAATTTCCCCTGGTTCTTGGGATGTTAAGGTCGTATCCGACCCTCGTCCTCCCTGTACCCCCCCCCCGGGGCCGACAATAAAAATCCGCAATCTTCTCCACTCCACAGAGCTGTTAGATTCGAACTCATGCCACCCCACAACCGGTTTTATCTTACCAGATTTCTTCTGCGCAGTCTTTCCCAGTTCTTCCCCCCTTTGGCCGGTGTCCGTTTCCTCTCAGGTAATGGTATTTCATTCAGTGCCGACAGAACGTTCCTCCTCACAACTGGGAGGCGTCCGGACTGGAATGTTCTGCAATCGGCACAGACTTCCTACCGTGACCTGAGCCAGACGATTGCAAGCCTATAGTTGCGGCTGGGTCCCATCTGGGTCGCCAAAATGAAAGGAATAGGAATTCAGGGATCCGCTGGCGGCAAGCATAGGCTTTACAATATGCAATGAGCAGTCTGGGTCTCAAAGACAGGAAAGAGATTTATTGGTTGTCAACCAAGAGAAATCTCACTTGATGCAAAACAAGTGAGAAGTCCGCCGAACGAAAGGAATGCAGTGTATTTTATTGACTCACAATCACTTTCTTTTCCCCCGCCCGTCCGAATTTACGTCATACATATGTGTTACATGCATCAAACATTAATTGACATCCTTGGCCATTTATTTTGTATTTCTGACACCAATTAAATGTATTCCTGGGTTCTTAATTGCTGTGGTGTTTGATCTGACTTACACTGGGCTGGGAGTGCCTGGGAGTACCAGCGTCCTTGACAGTGATGTATATGCCACCTGCTCTGGGCAGCGAGTTCTCAAAGCAAAGATAAGGTTTTCTTGGCTGGCTTATATGCAATTAACTGTGTAAAGCTTCAAAGCTACAAAAATAATTAGATCTGTGAATCTTATTGCTGGCTCAGCCAATTTTGTAACGGAAGTCCTCTTCTCTCAGTGGCCTGCTTTTATGCCGGAAAAGCTTGACCAGAGTTTGTTTGCAAGACAAGGATACACATGTGGATACAATTGGAGTGATTAATAATATTTCTACTTCTAAATATATAACTTGTGTGGCTTATATTGTGCAGGGTATCACTTGGGATATGCTGGGGGTTACTAAAATAGCTATATATGCGTGATCTATACCCTTCAATACTGTATCTCAAGGTGCCAGCTAAGGTCTCATGGGGATGTACTGTTTCTACTGGTATCTTGAAAGCACCACCTCCCACCCATTCTCTGCTACTGCCAGGGCTCACTAGCATGTGTGTTGGTCAAAATGGCATGATGGACCCTATCTGCTTCTGCCCTCTGGCCTCCCTCCCTTCCCTGTTTTACACACCAACCATTCTTGCTCCTATCTGCATCCTAATTTTATTTCCACTTTTGCGCTAAGTGGCAAAATAAGGGGGACTCTGGGTGAGAGGGGCCATGTTCTACTAGAAATCTTAATTTCAAAGGCAACCAAAGCAGAGTGTAGTCACACATTTATGCTGAATTTTTTAAAAGCCAAGTTTAATAACCTCAGAACAAAGATAAGTCAAGTCCCATCGCAGAAGATCCTAACAAGAAAAGGAGTCTAAGAAGGGTGGGAGCATATTTATTTATTTATTTATTGTTATATTTATATCCCGCTTATCTTCGGTAAAGAACTCTAAGCGGCTAACAACCAATAATAATATATGATACAAACTGACAGGGAGTATAAAGACACAAATAACAAACAAAAGTAAAAATTCTAAAATTCTAAGAGTTCTAAGGCATCCCTATTTCTAAACAATGACACCAATGGTCAATAATTTAAAATCAGTAACGATGGCGGGTAAATAAAAAAAAAATTAAAGCTCGCCAAAGGCCTCTCGGAATAGGAAAGTTTTTAAAGCTTTCCGAAAGGCCTGCAGGGACTCTGCAGAGCGCATTTCGCTGGGGATGGAATTCCATAAGGAAGGGGCTGCCACGGAGAAATTCTAAAAGCAGAACTGCAATCAATTCCAATAAGAAAAAAAAGGTGGGAAGCAGCAAACAAGGACAGTGTGGCTTCCCAAAAAAGCTCACAGAGGACTTATAAACAAAAAAGACATGTACAGGAAGTAGAAAGAAGGCCAGTACACTAAAGAAAAGTACAGACAAGCACTGTAGCAAGAACATTCAGGAAGGGTACTAGGAGAGCAAAAGCAAAGAATGAACTGAGACTAGCTAGAGACACTAAAAGCAATAATAAGCCTTCTTCAACTTTATCAAAAGCTTTGCTGAATTCAAGATATATTACGTGTACAGCATTCCCTGTGTCTACCAGGAAAGTTGCCTGATCAAAAAAAAAAAAAAAGAAATCAGGTTAGTATGGCAGGATTTGTTCTTGACAAATCTGTGTTGGCTTCTAGTTATTGTTTGCATTGTTTATATCCATCGTGCTTACATTGTGACTTTATAATCTGTTCCAGAAATTCTCCTAGGGTTGATGTCAGGCAAACAGGCCTGTAATTCTCAGGTTCCTCTCTTTCGCCCATTTTGAAGACAGAGAACTTAGCCTTCCTCCAATCTTCTGACATCTCACCGGTTTCCCATAATATCGAGAAAATAATGGACATTGGTTCTGAGAGTTGTTCAGCCAGTTCCTTTGGTACTCTAGGATGTAGTTTATCAGGTCCTGGAGATCTGAACTCATTTAAAGTGGTAATGTATTCCTTCACTACTGTATTTGTTTATTAATCTACAATCCTGTCCATTCCACTTGCACTTCATGTCTGTCTTATGGGGCGGGGGTGGTGGTGGAGCTAAGGTAGTAATTGAACACCTCTGCCTTTCCTTTGTCATTTGTTAGTGTCCCCCCGTGCCTATAGCGGGGGTTAGGGACCCAACCCGACCTGCGATAATTGAAAATCCGCGATATGTGGATGCCGGTCAGGTTGGGCCTGGGGCGCCTAGCTGGGGACTCTTGTACTTACCCCCAGCCTGGCGCTGCCACTAACGGGCCTGCAAGGGCCTTTTTGGGTCTTTTGGAGGCCCCAGAAGGGCCTCCCTACGAACCGGAAATCATTTCTCAGGCCTCCGACAGGCCCTCCCCCCTTACCCCAGGCCTTTCCCCCCTTACCCCAGGAGGTCTTTTTTCATCTACTGTGGTCCTGTGATATAGCGGGACCACAGTATTATGAACTGCGAATGGGTGGGGGACCACTGTACCATTTTCCATCTCCATTGAGGAGCCATGTCACTATTTGTCTTTGTCTTTTGCTTCCCACATATCTGAAGAATGCTTTTTTATTGCTTTCAGTGTCTCTTGCTAATCTCATCTCATCCTTTTTTTCCCTCTCCTAATGCCATCCCTCTGGAGTAGGAACTGGCAAACCACTCCAGTATTCCTGCCAAGAAAACTCCATGGGCATGGAGGCACAGAGAGTCAGTCATGATTATAACGACACAACACAACACAACACAACACACAATGCCATCCCTGCATTTCCTTGCTACTTGTCTGTACTTCTCCTTGGTGGCCTGGCTTTCTTTCCACTTCCTGTACATGTCTTAGTTTTGTTTTTATTTTCCAGTCCCACCTTAGCTTTTTTGTGAAGCGACAAGTATATGTGCAGGCATTCTATTTAAAACATGATCCCAAGTAGCAGAGTTCTTTAGCTCGCCATTTAGGAGACATAGTTATTAATTTATTAATGATGAATCACAACTCACCATACGATAGAAATTCTTTAGAGGATAAATGTTTGGTGGCTTCATTGCCTTCTATAGTAGTTTCGTTAATTGCCCCCTTCTCTGTTCTGTCTGAATCCAGAGGAAGGCAGGGCTCTGTGTTTATATCTTCAGATCCAGACATCTTCTCTCTCGTTTATCACATAGAAGGGTGAATGAGCCTCAGCCGAGACCCTGTCAATAAATGCAGTTTTCTGTTCACACAGAACTCTACAAAAATGGGTGACAATTTGCAAAGCAGTTCAACACACTGCAGATGCAAGTACAGTTTGGCTATGTGACATGGCCTTGACAAACACTTCTCAAATACAACTCAATGGTGAGCTTCACACAGATACTCTTCCCAGCCAAACTGTAACTCATATTTATTCCATTCTTCTGTTTTAAAATTGCCTTTGAAAGTGCTGTTAAGGTCAGTGTCAGCAGAGCCTCTGCAATCCATTGTGTTGATCATGACATCCAACTTCATCTTGTGATTCTCTGCAGAAAGAGATTATTTGCAGGATATTATCGGCAGCTCAGATTTTAAATTCAACAAAATCAACTTTTTTTATATTCATAGGCCAGAATCCATTTGCAAAATACCACCTGCAAGATAAATTGTGCAAGGAGTAGATTATAATTTTTTGAAGTTGCCCAACTGAAGATGAAATGCATTGTGTGACCTGGGTATGTCTGATTGCATGTCATAAAGACAGAAGGATCACACGCACACCACCTACACAACTTTGGGCTTACGCTATGCAGCCCACTAGGATTCTACCCACTGTGTTCTAGCAAACAAATAAATCCCTTTATTAAGAAAAACTTATATAATGTACTGTAAATTAGTGATATGTTTGTTGTCCCTCTACACCAGGGGTGGCGAACACGCGGCTCGCGAGCCGCATGCGGCTCCCTGCCAAAATAAATGCGGCTCTTTGCGTTTCCCAACAAGCGGGGGGGGGAGGAGTAGATCGAGCCCTGGCTGAGACCACCCCCCACCCCCTGCACCTGAGGGTCCTGCGGCGGGGGGGGGGGGGGGGGGGCGCTGGCCTTGCTGCGCTCTGGCCCGTCTCTTTTTGACAGGCCGCCTACCAGCTGGCCTCGGTGATCGGAGCCCTGATAAGGGCTTGGGCAGGGGGAGCGGCTTCAGCGGGGGAGCGGCCTGGGAGGAGGAGGAGGCGGCAGCGGCGGCTTCTTTCTGGAGGCCCCGCCTTCCTCCCCAGCCGAGGATCGGGGCCTTGCCCAGCGAGGCCAGCAGCGTCGGCGGCGGACCGCTCGTGACCGGCAGCAGCAGCGGCGAGGCTTGCGCCTTGCCGCGCTCTGGCCAGTCTCTTTTTGACAGGCCGCCTACCAGCTGGCCTCTGTGATCGGAGCAAAGGAGGAGGAGGAGGGCTGAGGAGGAGCATAGGCGAGGTGTGTATGTATCTCTCTCTCTCTCTCGGGGTGGTGGTGGTGGTGGTGGTTGCAGCGGCGGCGGCGGGAAAGGTGGCTTCTTGGCGGGGGGGGCGGATGGTGCCGGCTGTGCGTGTGGCGCGCAGAGTGATCCCGCCGCGAGTTTGTGCAAAGGAGGAGGAGGAGGGCTGGGGAGGAGCATAGGCGAGGTGTGTGTGTATCTCTCTCTCTCTCTCTCTCTCTCTCTCTCTCTCTCTCTCTCTCTCTTTTAAAATCCCTCTCCCTTTTTATTTTTAAAAGCCCCTTTGGCTGCTTCCCTCCCTCCTAAGGACGGAAGGAGCCGAAGTTTGGCGCGCGCAGCGGGTTCGGGGTGGTGGTGGTGGTTGCAGCGGCGGCGGCGGGAAAGGTGGCTTCTTGGTGGGGGGCGGATGGTGCCGGCTGCGCGTGTGGCGCGCAGAGTGATCCCGCCGCGAGTTTGTGCAAAGGAGGAGGAGGAGGGCTGAGGAGGAGCATAGGTGAGGTCTCTCTCTCTCTCTCTCTCTGTGTGTGTGTATGTGTCTCCCTCTCTCTCTCTCTGCCTCTCTGTCTCTGTCTCTGTCTCTGTCTCTCTCTCTCTCTCTCTCTCTCTCTCTCGAGTGGGAGGGGCAGGGTCCTTTTTAATTGGCATTAACGCTTCCCTTCCAAGACACCGGGGGTGTTGGGGGTGGCGGCAATGGGCGGCTGCCTCGGACATCATGCTGGGGGATGGGTGGCCGGAGTGAGCAACCAGAGGAGGAGCGGGTTTGATCGAAAGCAGGAAGAGAGTAAGTCCGGTTGCAAGGCAATGGAGACTTGGGTGTGAGTGGGGGGCGGGGGGGGAGAGAGAAAGACCTGCCAGCTCTTGCTTCTCTCCCCCCCCCCCCCGCCAGCCAGCAGCTGTCAGGTTGCAAGGAGCTGGAAAAAAGGCGGGGGAGCGCGTGGTGCGCGTGTTTGTATGGTTTTTTTTGGCATTTTAACATTTGTGGCTCTCTGACTCTCACAGTTTAAAATTTTGGCTCTTTTGGTCGAACTTGTTCGCCACCCCTGCTCTACACCTACATCAGATAACATGTGTTTTAAGATGAAGTGGTAATTATAATTATAAACAGGAGAATTCAAGTTACTAAAGTTTACAGGTTAGGTCGCCAGTCAAGATGTTGGGAGCCAGGCAGGAGATGTTGGGTATTAGAATGGTTTCCCCATGGGAGGAAAGGGGTGCATGAGTAGCAGCAGATTTTTCATTATTAGTTTGTAAAGGATCACATATATTATTAGTGTGTAAGAGACAGAAATTAAGTCCAGCCTATGACACATCCATCATCTCCGTCCAGGGTGATCAGGGCTGTGATCGCTTCCAACAAACTTGGACAAGGGTGGAATAGAGTCACCTATGGTGCTGGTGGTCATTCAAATATAGCCATTCTTGCTATGAGAAAAATGCCAATGTCTATATAACTATAAAGCATTTTTCAACCCTGAACTGGGCTAAAAAAGGTGAGTCATCCCCCGCCATTTCGTGGTTCATATACTGTAGTCCCGGTATATTGCGTAACCACAATACAGTATATGAAAGGCAACCCCCCTGGGGTAAGCTGCATTGACCTGTTTGAGGCCTCCTACACTTACCTGGGGCCTGTCGGTGCCTCAAACAGGCCTACCATGGGCTTCCCGGGCCTATCGGAGGCCCATTCGGGGCAGCGCCAGGTCTCAGGTAAATGTAGGAGGCCCTAGATAGGCCCCCCAATCCTATGTTTACAAAAGCCCCTATCACACATCCCTTTAAATGCAGATTAAATTTTTTACCTCGCTTAAAAAATCCACCTTTTAAAGAGGCAGACGTCATAGGACCCCATAGATTATCCATTTTTCTTTCTTCTGTTTTTCTCATAGCGCCAACTGGCTGTTCCTGGGGCCAATCGGCGTCATTTCCGCCCCCCATCCTCCTAGCGACAGGAAGCTGGATCTGGTGCTGTTTGTTTTAACTTCCCCAAGCCCTAGCGCCAGCCAGCTGGTCCTTTTTTAAAATCCTAGTGCCACCTGGTGGCCATGGGGCTGAACTGTGCTTTAAAACAAACACCTTTGTATGTGGGAACTGCTATCCCACATCTTCAGTCACGTGACGGGAAGAAGAGGAAAAGCCGGACCTTCAGAAGATCAGGATCGTCCCCAGGGGAGATAGCAGCCTAAGAGGGGAAATTCCAGTAAATGGAGTTATTGACAAATGCAAGGGTGTGTTGCTGAACGAAGACCAAGATCAACCATACCATGTACAATTGTAAAAGCTGGAGAGTTAAGGAAGCTGACAGGGGGGAAAACCAAGTTGCTTGAAATATGATGCTGGAGAACTTTGTGGATAAACTGGACTACCAGAAAGAGAAGTGGGTCCTCGATCAATTCCATAAGTCGGGGACAGCTTGGTAGCACATTTCAACAACAGAGTACATGATTACACCCACAATCTAATAAAGCTCACATTACCATACACGTGTTAGTGTTAAGGTGGCTCTGGCAATGGCAAGTGGCCCATGAGGGCAAATGCAGCACGGCCAACCTCAGGTTTATGGCATGGTGGTTCAACTGCAGTGCTGCAGCCCAAACTCTGCTCATAACTAGAATTCAGTCTCAGGTAGCCAGCTGTCCATTCCATCCTTCTAAGATCAGTAAACCAAAGAACCAGATTGCGTGGGGTGGGGAACAATTTGTAGTCCGCCTAATTAAACTGTAAATTGACCAGAGTGCTTTAAGTGCTTTGGGGCGGTATATAAACAACACACTTTACATCCTCCCAATCCTCTGTGGCCACCTTCTCTAATCCACTCCCAAGAAAGTCCCCCTTTTATTTGGAGCAAAACAGCTACTTCTCTTGGGGGAACACGCAAACACACACCAGTAACCAGATGTCGTTCCTTTTCTTCCTGCCAAGAGTAACACAGAACATCTACACAAGGCGTACGTAGAGATGTAAAATTTCCAGAAATTTTGATGCACGGGAAAAAAAACGGGTTTTTTTCCAGAAAAAAAACCCCAGATTTTTTTGGAAAAACTGAAAAAAAGATGCTACATTGGCAAAAAAAAAACCTTTTACAGCTTGAAAGTCATTCTGTTACTTTAGGAACACAAAATATAACTATGGGCAATTTGACTGGGCATAAAATTATCACAACTAGCATATTAAAATATAACCAAACAATTATTAAACGCAACTTACTTTTTATATAATATTTATTTGTAATTATAATTAACAAATGGAGTAACAATCTCCTGAACTGTTTACTAATTTATATGAACAAAAAAACCTCTACAAAACAATGTTTCAAAATCCAGAATTAACAATTATTTTTATACTTCCTCTCCACAGTAATAAATAAAAATAAAATAAAAACCTCATTCTCATAAAAGGAATTGAAGAGGGGGGAAATGTATAGAAGGGAGCGGGACTAAGTTTCAATGAATGGGCATGAAATTTAATCAGAATCATTTCTATTGCTCTGTATTTACTTCCAGTGCTTTGAGGCCCAGTGAAAAGGACAGAACAGAAACAAGCATACCCACCCACATGCATAAACAAAAGTGAAACCGTTTTCTCCTGTGACAATAACAGCACTTACTAAAGGAAGAAATGTACAGTAACTTGTTCTTGCATTAGAGAGTAACCTAGGACTTGCCTGCTCTCAGAGCACAGAAATTAGAATAATCTGATACAATGCATACTTTTTAGAAATGATTTGGAAACTATTTGAACACCCTGTCTTAAAATGTTTTATATATATATTTTCTTTTTCTTTTTTCAATTTTTTTTTGGGGGGGGACAAAAAGGCTTCAGAAAAAAAGTGTTCCCCGAATTTTTCCGTTTCCCCCCGGGCTATCACATCTCTAGGCGTACCCAACTGGGGACGTGTGTGTGTGTGTGTGTGTGTGTGTGTGTGTGTGTGTGTGTGTGTGTGTGTGTGTGTGTGTGTGTGTGTGTGTGTGTGTGTGTGTGTGTGTGTGGGTTACTCTCACTCACCCACCCTCACCCCACATCCGGTTCACATCGGAAACCCATGTTTACACGCTCAGTTCCGACGAGCGAGCACCAAGCACAACGCTGAGGCTCCTTCGCGGAAAGCAGGCTCATGGGGGGGGGCTCCTTGCAATACCAGCAGTGAAGGGGGCTTTCGGGAAAAAAACAAGCTTGCCGAAGTTGCCCTCTGAACGAAGCAACACGCGAGGCTCCCGCCTTGGGACCGGGATTGCCCTCTCGGGCGCACCGCCAAGCAACTAGCGAGGGCCTTCGGCTGCAAACCTCCCGGGGGGGGGGCACCACAGGCAGCCATTGCCAGGAATGCAAGGGCAAATAAATGACAGCGACGGGGCAGCACCGAACAACAGAGAGGTGTAGGATTGCAACCAACGCCTAAACAACGCTGGAGTGATCGATGCAACGAACCGGGCAGGCCCCTCCCTCCCCTGTCATCCGCGATTGGTCTTCTCCCGTCTCCGCCCCCCCCAAAAAAAAACACCCACCCCGATCCTTGCCTTGTCGGGCCGAAGAGAATCCGGGGAGCCCTCGGTCTCCCTCGGTCCCGCCGCCTGCGAAACTGAAAGTGAAACCCTAACCCTAACCCTAACCCCTCCCCGGAAGTTATTCAAGAGCCGACATTATGGGCATGTTTCCAGGAAACATGCATAGGGAGCTGTGGAAACTAGTCAATCCCACACACACACACACACACACACACACACACACACACACACTATTTATTTCTTGTAATACAAAAACAATTTCTTGTAAATAAAAGGAAAGCAAAAAAGCAAAGCATGCTACAGTGCTGTACTTATATACCACCCAGTGTCCTTGCTTTTGGGGGGTGAGGGAGGGGGAGCGGCGGTGGCGGTGAGAAAGCTTGTGCTGCTGCTGAAAGTCATGCCTGGTTGTTGCCTTTACGTTCAACAGTGGAGACTCTCCCATTATCTGCCTGTCACCCCCTCCCCACCCAACGCAATGGTATAAAGATCTGCCCACACGACTGACCCTGAAAGCATCAGGAATGAGCTGTTGCCAACCTGGCAGCCTTGGTGAGGAGAGAACAGAGGAGACTGATAATAAGACCTGGAAGAAAGAGAGAACTAGTGAGAGTAAAAAGAGAAATTTAGAAAGCACTCCCAATGAACCATTTACACGTTCCTGGGCCTCTTTGCATATTTATTTATTTATTTATTTATTTATTTATTTATTTATTTAACAACAATAGAAAAACAATAGAACAGAATCAAAGACATAATAGAACATATAACAATGATAAAAATAAAAATAAGACTACTCGGCAAGATTGGCAGATAGTTCCAGAGCAAGGCGCCAGCAACAGAGAAGTCTCGGCTTCAGGTTACTGATTTCCCATCCTCCCTGGGTGTGGCCACATGAAGTGGGAGCACCTGTGACATTCAGGTGGGTCGGGCCTCAGTTGACATCTGGGAGATTTGCTCCACCAGGTATTCAGGTCCCAAGGCGTGGAGGGTTTTGTAAATCAAAACCAGTACCTTGAATCTTATTCGGGACACAACGGGCAACCAATGCAAGTGGGCAAGGACTGGGGTGATGCAGTCATATGTGCCCGCACCAACCACCAGTTTGGTCGCTGCATTCTGTACCCGCTGAAGTCTCCAAATAAGATTCAAGGGCAACACCTCATAGAGAGTGTTGCAATCCTCAATCCTCAATATCACGAGAGCCTGCACAACTGTTCTCAGGGACATCCTGTCCAGGTACAGGCAAATCTGGGCAATCTGCCAGAGATGGAAAAAGGCAGTCCTAGAAACGGCCATCACCTGGGCTTCCAGGGATAAAGCCGGACTCAGGACCACACCCAGATTCCTGACTCTATCCGCCAGCTGGAGGGTAATGCCCCCAGGCTGGGGAGAGGGTCTGATGGGGCATGGCAAGTGGGGTGCATTTTAGTAATCTCTGAATAATTTACTAGCACAGGCCAGATGGGCCCGGAGGAGGCTTTCACAACCCCAGTGGTGAATAATGAATGAATAAACCCCTGATAATGATGACCTTCTATCCCAGTGGGACAAGAGAGCAGGGCGCCTCTGGTGACACCTTGGGAAGAGGAGCTCTCTGTAGCAGCTGGAACGGCACAGGGGTCCAGCCCACTCCTCCCGTTGCAATGGGGCACAACATATGCTCTCGACACCTGCACCCACCACGCCTGGGAGTGAAATGGAGAACACATTATAAATGTAAAAAAACTGATTAAAATTAGATCTTCTGGAGTGGATCACTGAGTCATATTCCTTAAACAGCAAGTACGTCAGTACTCATCTAGTAGTTTCAGGCCGTATAAACATGTAGTAGTGATTTTGCTATAGAAAATTACATTAATTTTGAATGAAGGCAAAAATATAAGTAACCAATGGTAGTTTAATGGCGTTTGAGAACCGAAAAATTTGGTTTTCCAATATATTGAGTTCATAATCTTTTTTAGAAAAAAAGGAGAGAGAAATTATCGAAAACCATCAACATTTTGTCACGGTATTAGACCATGAGGTAACATTTGTCATGTAACAAGTTATCACAACTATGGGAACATGGGAACAGGGACAAGTTCAATAGGCATGGGCATTTGGATGAACCAGTGGATATTGTCTATCAGGATTTTCAAAAGGCTGTTGACACAGTCCTTTATCAAAGGCTGCTGAGAAAATTGCACAGTCAGGGGATTAGAGGGCAGGTCCTCTTATGGATTGAAAACAGGTTGAGATCCAGAAAACAAAGAGTAGGTGTCAATGGGAATTTTTCACAATGGAGAGAGGTGAAAAGAGGTGTGCCCCACGGATCTGTCCTGGGTCAGGTGCTTTTCAATCTGTTCATAAATGACCTGGAGACAGGGATAAGCAAAGCAAAAAGTGTTCTGCTTATATACCGCCCCATACTACTACAAGTAGTCTCTGGGCGGTTTTACAATTTTAATTACAGAGTGCAGGCTACACATTGCCCCCCCCAGCAAGCTGGGTACGCATTTTACCGACCTCGGAAGGATGGAAGGCTGAGTGAACCTTGAGCCTGCTACCGGGGATTGAACCCAGGTCGTGAGCACAGTTTTACTTGCAGTACAGGCATTTAACCACTGCGCCACAAGGCTCAGTGAGGTGGCCAAGTTTGCAGATGACACTAAACTTTTCTGGGTGGTAAAAACCAGAGAAGATGGTGAAGAGCTCCAGAAGGATCTCTCCAAACTGGGGGAACGGGCTGCAAAATGGCAAATGCGTTTCAATGTAGCAAAATGTAAAGTAATGTATATTGGGACAACTCATGGGATCTGAGCTATCCATGACAGATCATGAGAGATCTTGGTGTGCTGGTGGACAGCTCCATGAAGGTGTCTACCCAATGTGTGGCAGCGGTGAAGAAGGCCAATTCCATGCTAGGGATTATCAAAAAGGGGGTTGAAAATAAAACAGCCAACATTATACAAAAATAAAAAATATATAAAAAATAAAACAGCCAACATTGTACAAAATGATAATAAGGCTGTACCTGGAGGATTCTGTACAATTCTGGTCACCGATTCTAAAAAAAAGGCATAGTGAAACTGGAAAAGGTGTAGAGGAGAGAGACTAAAATGATCACTGGGCTGGGAGACCTCCTTTATGAGGAAAGGCTAAAACATTTGGGGCTCTTTAGTCTGGAAAAAAGGCACCTGAGAGGGGAATATGATTGAGATGTACAAAATAATGCAGGACATGAGTAAAGTGGATAGAGGGACACTCTTCTCCCTCTCACAAAATACCAGAATTAGGGGACATCCACTCAAACTGAAGGTTGGGAGAGTGAGAACAGAAAAAATAATATATATTTTTTTACCCAGCATGTTAGTCTGTGGAATTCCCTGCCACAGGATGTGGTGATGGCATCTGGCCTGGATGCCTTCAAAAGGGGATTGGACAGATTCCTGGAGGAGAAGTACATCACAGGTTACAAACCATGACAGAGATGTTTAATCTCCAGGCTTAAAACTGCGGTACTTCAATGGACAGATGCAGGGGAGTGGTATCAGGAGACAGATATCTAGTTCTCATGGGCTCCCAGACGCATCTGGTGGGTCCACTGAGAGATACAGGAAGCTGAACTAGATGAGCTTTTGGCCTGATCCAGCATGGCTCTTCTTGTGTTCTTATGTTCTAAAACCACGTGATCGTGACAACCGTTATCATGGTACAAAAGTAGTTGCGGAGCAAAGAAGGACGTGAAGTAACTGCCGTAGACAGGGGTACAGGATCCTGTCTACTTGGTGTAGTCACTTTCTTTGCAGCAATTTAAGTGAAGCTAAGGGCAGTTTAGATACCAGTTCTTTTACCAAGGAAAAAGTAATTTATGTTTTACCAATACCAGAGTAATTGGCAGGCAAAAGAGCACTGATTGTATCGGATCAAACATTGGAGTTTCTAGATTGTGTGTGGGGGGGGTTAAACCCCAAAACAACATTGGAGAACCCAATACTGTTAAAGAGGCGTGATTTCCTTTTAACCAGTGTTTCCCAACCACAGGTTCCCAGACAGTCTTGGTCCAAAACTCCCAGAGGTCTTCATCACTAGCTGTGACGGCCAGGATTTCAACTACCAAAATCCAACCAAAAATCCACCTTTGCTATTTTTCTTTTTATGAAAAAGCTACAAACGACCCCACCATCTTAAACTTCAACAAGCAAGCAGCCCTTTGCTTCCCTCCCCTCACTTCATCTTATCTAGGTAAGGTGCCGCTGTGGTTGTGGTTGAAAAGCAGAGCAGTTGAAATGAAGTCGTTTGACCATTAGCGCTGTTCTGTATCAATAGAGCTTTCACACCTTCCTCACTGGCAGTCTGCACCTCTGAGCTGCCTCTCTGCAATCTTTGTGGGTCAATGGAGGATGAAGACGGCTACACGGCCCTGTCCATCTGGTCCAAGAGGAGGACTCCCAGGGTGGCCTCTCCAGCTAGGAACCAAGGTATCCTTCTCAAGACCTTCATCTCTTCCTGGCTGAACTGCAGTATTTCAGATGACAAATAGAAGTTCATTTTGTTGTTACTTCAAAGTCCAGATGCAGTATCAGGAGACAGATATCTAATCTTGTGAGCTCCCAGAGGCATTTGGTGAGGCCACTGTGAGATACATGAAGCTAGACTAGATGGGCCCTTGGCCTGATCTAATAGGACTCTTCTTATGTTCTTATGTTGTTGTTCTGATCTGTAGTGGTGGTGCAAAGTACAGTGACCCCCCGCTTATCATGGGGGGTTAGGGACCTAACCCAACCCGCGATAATTGAAAATCCACGATATGCGGATGCAGGTTGGGTCGGGCCTGGGGAGCTTAGCTGGGAGCCCTTGTACTTACCCCCAGCTTGGCGCTGCCCTGAACGGGCCCGCAAGGGCCTTCCTGGGTCCTCCGGAGGCCCCAAAATGGCCTCCCTGTGAACTGGAAGTCATTTCTGAGGCCTCCAAAAAGGCCTATAAAGGCCCTCGGGGGCCTCAGAAATGATTTTCTGTGAACCAGAAGTGACTTCTAGTTCACAAGGAAGCCATTTTCAGGCCTCCTGAAGGCCCGGGAAGGCCCTCGCAGGCCCGTTCGGGGCAATGCCAGTCCTGGGGTAAATACGGGCCTCCCCCCCTTACCCCATGGGGCCTTTTTTCATATACTGTACTGTGGTCCTGCGATATAGTGGGACCACAGTATATGAACCGTGAATGGGCGGGGGACTGCTGTACTACTGTATGACAATGGGAAGTTAAATGCATGGCACTAAATGTAACCTTATTTTTAGAACAAGTTGAGAACAATCTATATTGTCAGCATGAAGTCAAAGGTACAGCGAAGGCATAACACTGTGGTGGAGAAAGCAAGAGTAAAACCTTGTGTCATATAAATGGAAACGGTACCCGAATAATAGAAAACAAGAAGGAGGGATGTTTGACTAGAACTTGTGTGAAGCAAAATCGTTCAGTTGGATCCTGTCATACTTGAAGCAGATCCATTCAAATCTGTGGAACTTCAATAAGACAGATGCAGTTTTAATGGTTTGCTATAAAAATCTGATTCAACCAATCTTTCTCTGCCTTGTTTTTAAATATAACTTTTAGCAACACAATTCAAAAATGGCCACCTAATTTTAAAAAGTGTGTGCCTGAAATAACGGTCCCAATATGTGTAAACCAGCAAAATTTATGCTGCTGATAATCTATAAAAGGAAAACTACAGTCAGTTCTGATAATAGCAGGGGTGATTTATGTCTAGGAAAAATGTGGTTTAGCTGTGTATGTATAGCAGCATGAAAGGTTATGTTTCATATCTCAGAAAAGCTGATACTTAAATGAAATGCACAAGAGGAAATGTTTCATGAAACGTAGCCCTTACTATATCTATATTTGGTACTTGTGGAGCCTGGATTCAAATGCTTTACCATTCATCTTTAGTTTTGATTTAATTTAATATGCATGGCCCGTAACTTATGATTTGAATTTTCCACTGGACAAAATCCTGTTGCTTAGAATAATAAATTGCACTTGAGTAGGCCTTAAGAATCAATGAGGTTTAATGACTCAACAGGGACATCAGGAGTCAATTGACAAAGACTCCCCTATCCAGATGTTATCAATACACAGTATGTTAATAGTTCTAGTCATTCAATACTGTTATGTTCATGACCATATTAGCTCAGAAGAATGGGAGGCATACTGAAACATCAAAAAGATAAAAGATATAGTTGACAGAAACATATTTCATGATCAAAAATATGTACTTCACCATGTAATAGTTGCAGCAGGGATAATGTACGTGAAATTTTGGAAACAACCTGAAGCACCTACAGAGAGAAATTTCTGTGAAAAGATAAGAGAATGCATCGAAATTGACAGACTTTCCGGATATCTGAAAGGAGATTATGAAGAGATCACCAAAAGAAGATGGCAAGAAGTAGTAAATCTACTAGTTTAACTGATATGTTATTAGACTTCGATATGTATAAATCTTTCACTTTGATTTGATAGATGTAATGTAACTTTTTGTTTTATCCTTTATTCCCCTCCGCTTCCTTTCCTTTCCTTTTTCCTTTAAAATCAATAAATATATTTAATTAAAAAAAGACGAAGAAATGTCTTATGCAGAACGGCTTAAGGAACTATTCGGCAGTGGAATATGCTACCACAAAGGGTGGTGGTGTCTCCTTCTTTAGAGGTTTTTAAACAGAGTCTGGATGGCCATCTGTCGGAAATATTGTGATGGGGTTCCTGCATGGCAGGGGGTTGGACTAGATGGCCCTCGAGGTCTCTTCCAACGCTATGATTCTATGAGTCTATGAGTCTATAAGGCTGATGCACATAACAGAGAGCTATGCCTACACTTTGGAACTCTATTTCTTGTTTCCTCTGCAGCTTTTTGCAGCCGTGCTGAATGTCACTTCTTGATGTCACAAAGCTGCAAGCCACCTCCTCATTCCACACATGACACCCACATCCTTTTCCTTCATGGCCACAGTAGACTAGAGGCCAATGCTGGTGATTGCAATCTCTGTTACTACCTGCTAACCAACTGGCCTCCCATACATCCTTTCTAGGCACCCAGCAGAAGCATATGATTCATTTCTCCCCCCGAAAGCTCGTGTCGAACTATAGACATAATGATCAATACTCCTTCCACAATAATTCTTTCCACCACAGGTTTGTTTCTTTGGAAGGAGCTGTTGCTATTTTAACGTCTGTCTCTTTTTTTGTCAAGAACACTAGCAAAATGCAACCAACCCTGTAGTGAGCTAGATCGGGTATGCTGTTTGTGTCAATTTATGATTTTGATGATGTTGTTTATATCATCATTGTTGTTGATTTGATTGTTGATAGTCCGACTCAGATATTTTATGATTATTAATGTACAGTGGTACCTTGACTTACGAATTAATCCGTTCCGAATGCATGCTCTTAAGTCGAACTACTCTTAAGTTGGGGTGCCTATCTAAAAAATTGAGAAAATAAGTTTAAAAATAAGAAAATAAAAAATATATATTTGTAAGTCGAGCAGCTAAAATGTCAACAGTTTTCAGCTCTTAAGTCAAATTGTTCTTAAGTCGAGCTGCTCTTAAGTCGGGGCACCACTGCATTTTAAGTGTATTTTAATGTAAGCTCTGTTTATTTCTCTGTCGGCTTCCCCTTTTCACATGCTTACAGGTCGTTGTTGCCATGTGGTACATTGGTTTTAGAAACATGCATAGCAAGTAACAATGCCCTGCCTACGTGAAACCAGGAACAGCTACAGGGGTTCTCAGCCTGCAGTCAGTTGTGGGAGATGGACTCCAAGTGCTCCTCAGGCAGATCGTTGACGTTCTTAAATGAGATGTCATTCTTCACAGGTGATCCCCAGTGTTTCCGTCGGTACCAGGTCGCCGTATGGGCAGCATGCTTTGTGATTGTCCTCCTGGTGGCAGTTGTCATAGCCTTAGGTGAGTATCAGAATACCCATTCATTTACTATTACAGTAGTACCTAGAGTCACAAAATTAATTTGTTCCTTAGGACGCTTTGTATTGTGAAAATGTTCGTAACATGATTCCAAATGGGGTGCAATGCACCCTGGGAATTGAAGTCTTCCACAATTTGTTTTGTATCTTGAGTTTTTCCATAGAGAATTTTCATAGATCAGTTTTTTTGGGGGGGGATGGAAGTCCATTTTTTTTTCCGAAAGGACTTCCGGATAGACTTCCTTCATATCTTGAGTTTTTTGTATCTCAAGGTACCACTGTAGTTGTTTTCTTAAAGCATATTATGATCTAGAATCTTGTGCTCCCAAATGCATTGGGTGGGGCCACTGTGAAATATAGGAAGCTGGAATAGATGGGCCTTTGGCCTGATCCAGCATGGCTCTTCTTATGTGCTTATGTTCTTATGTTACATTTGGTGGGGCCACTGTGAGATACAGGAAACTGGACTTGATGGGCCTTTGGCCTGATCCAGTATGGTTTTTCTTATGTGCTTATGTGCTTATGTGCTTATGTTAGATTTGGTGGGGGCCGCTGTGAGATACAGGAAGCTGGACTAGATGGGCCTTTGTCCTGATCCAGCATGGCTCTTCTTATGTTCTTATGTCCTTATGTATGACTTTGTTAACAGCCCAGAGTAGCTGTGTAGCTAGATGGAGCAATAAGTAAGTAAGTAAGTACGTAAGTAAGTAAATCATTGTTGCTGCTGCCTCTATCATCTTAGAACCGCAGAACTGGAAGGATCCTATGAATCATGGAGTCCAGCCCCTGTCAAAGAGGCAAAGTGGGGAATCGAACCCCCAACCTCTGACTCCATGGCCAGATGCCTCTAGTTTCCTTCTGCTTCAAACACCCCATTCTCCTGCTCAATATGTTTTTTGTCAACAGTGCCACACTGGATGAAAAACATACACTGCACTGTAATGTAGACTTTAAGCCTCAACACATTTCTTTTAAACAAATACATAATCTATTCCTTGTTTTGAAAAAGAATCATGCTTCCAGGAGGATTCTGGGAGCATACATTTATTTTAAATGAAGCCATTGCTCTCTATCAACTGTAAATCATACATTTAAAAATGTGAGGTTGTATTTTACTTAACATTACCACGGCAGCTGTGGCCGAGTGGCTGATGGCAGTGACCCAGGCCTCTACAACAACATGTGGGCTGGCTGCATATGAGACTATTGCTGACCATAGCATAGAAAGTGCTACAAGACGGACCAATGTTTCAGTATAAGACAGCTTCCTAGGTTTCTCTGTCTGTGACACTAATCTAAACCCTACTGCTGTTCAAATATTGTTTGCGTAACCAGAGCAGGTAGCTCATGCACGAACCAAAACACTAAAGTGTGAACTGGTTCAGTTTTGTAGTTGATTCGTTGGGTGACAGCTAACTACGAACCATCACGAACCACCATTTTTCAGGTTTGTGCCCATCGTAAGGGCTGAACAAGTGACCTGGACATCAGAAAGAGAGACAATAAATCCAAAAGATTAGAGACTTGCTTTTGTTTACCATTTGTTAGTGGGGTGTTTATCTGATCTTTCCTAGTACAGTGGTACCTCAGTTTAAGTAGTTAATTCATTTTCTAGTACTTTTGTAGTGAAAAAATTATTAAAGTCTTTCCCACAGGAATGCATTGAAAATCAATTAATCCATTCTGAAGGCCAGAAAAAAAGGCAAACCGAGGCATTCCATTTATAATTTTCTTAAACCAAGACATCCTCATTTCCAATAAGTTTTTTTCTTTAACTGAGTTTTTTTCTCTAACTGAGGTATTCTTAAATTGAAATACCACTGTATTTGTATACCTACTCCTTTTCGCTTCAAATATTGTATTTTAATGATGTAAACAGCAGTGTCTCCTTTTTAAGGAGAAAGTCCAGATAAACATATTTGAAATAAATAAGTAAAATAAATATTCTTAATTGTCCATATTGCATCCGTGCTTTATGATGGAGCGGGTGAATGAAGGTCCAGTTTGCCCTGGTTACCAAAATGGCTAGTTACATCTCTCTTCTAAGTTGACACGTACATCAGGCCAAAACAAAAGAAAAATGAAAAGAGACAAAAGCTTATATTTTAATGTAAGTTTTCATGGACCTTCTTAGACCTTAGACATATGGGACAGAAAACAGGGCTTGACACCATAAAACATACATGCTGGACTGTGTTGTCTGGTTGCATTTCACACGTGCCACAATTCGTGACTTCTGTTTCATTATATATATTTGGAAGTTTTGCGACTGAATGCTGAGAGAACAACTGGTGGTGAATTCGTCACATGCCCTGTGAAATGCCGCACTCTTCTAAGAAGCAAACTCTGCCATCAAAGCCGGGGCAGTTCCTCAGGTAAAATCATGTGTGGCTTTGCTATTTACAAACAGAAGACCAAAAGGGAAACAGACAATGTATGCCACAGCTCCAGATATCTTGGGTCTTATGGTTACTTATGTGATGGGTTGAATCTGGGAATGCCATTTTGGGACCAGAAGGAACCCATGCAGAAGACACCTTCATTTGAGTTGCGCTAGAGCTCATCCATTGTCAGGGCTTCCTGAGTAACATAAGTGGACCCCTGAAAATGTAGCATTTTCAGGAGTCCATGAGGGGGGGCACCACATAAAGAACGGTTAGGGAAACCTGGTGAGCATATTTCAGCAGACAAGTCGGTGGGCAGGGATTCCTGCAGCACTGTCTTTGAGTGGGTGGCTGACGGAGAAGATAGAAGAGGAATGACCCGATTGCAAAAGGCTAGGGGCCAGTCACATTGGATAGACAGAGAGGGGGGCACATGTCACCAAAGATTTGGAGGGGCATGCAGGGGAGGAGGGAGGTGACCATAGTTCTGTTGACCATACTTCCAGAAGGATATTATGGAAATGGAAAAAGTGCAGAGGCGAGCAACCAGAATGATTAGGGGATTGGAACACCTTCCTTACCATCGGAGGCTGCAACGGCTGGGCCTCTTCCCTCTTGAACAACGGCGCCTAAGAGGTGACCTGATTGAAGTTTGTAAAATCATACACGGTGTGGACAAAGTAGATAAAGAAAAACTTTTTTCCCTATCACACAAGACTAGAACTAGGGGCCACTCCATGACACCTTTGTGTGCTAGATCTCAAACAAATAAGAGAAAGTCCTCTTTCACCCAGAGGATCACTGGTCTGCTGAACTCCCTGCCAGGAGAAGTGGTGACAGCTGTCAGCCTTGACAGCTTTAAGAAAGGATTGGACAAGTTCATGGAGAACAAGGGTATCAATGGCTATCATTCTGGATGCCTAAGGACAACTTCCGGGTTGGAGAGATAGGCAGGATATCTCTCAATGCCATTTGCGGGGAATCGTAAGCAGGTGAAGACATCTGCTTAGGAATACCCTGAAGCAAATGGTGAGCCGCTGCGTGAGACAGAATGCTGGACTGGAGGGGCTGTGGCTTCTTCCAGCAAGGCTGTTCTTATGTTCTTATATTTTAACATCTCTGTGAGCACAGGGACAAATTGGGCTGTACCTCCGAACCAAGGTTCGTGCCCATCTCTGATTGAGAGTGAAGGTTTCAAATTCCAGTCCTGGTGGCCACTGGTTGGATTCTGTCTCCCAGCTCCCCAAATAAAGGGTGCCACATATCCAGCATTACTTCAATTACTTTATTTTGTTTTAAAAACCCACACTTGTTTACACAATCCCTTATTGGCATCTAGATGCCACTATTTTTTGAAGTGTACATGACCAAATTGCTCTCAGGTCATGAAAGCATGAGAAAAATCTATATACAGTATGTACCCAATGGAAATGCAGAGTGGAGTCTGTTTTTTCCATTCTGTCGGTGGCAGGGGGGAGAGAAGAATCCAAAAAAAGAGCAAAGCAAAGCAAAGCCATGTGTTCTGCTTATATGCCGCCCCATACCACTTCAAGTAGTCTCTGGGAGATTTACAGTTTCATTACAGTATGCAGGCTACACATTGCCTCCCCACCCCCACCCCAGGAAGCTGGGTACTCATTTTACTGACCTTGGAAGGATGGAAGGCTGAGTCAACCTTGAGCCGGCTACCTCGGATTGAACCTCAGGTTGTGAGCACAGTTTTAGCAGCAGTACAGCAGTTTAACCTCTGCGCCACAAGGCGCAGGATTTTTTGTTTTTGTTTTTGTTTTACTCTAGCAATGAAACACTGTCCTGTCCACAATGCTAGAACAAAATGTCTCGAATTATATGGATTTAGATCATTAGTTAAACTTCAGTTAATAGAAGGGATATTTGCCACTTGGGATACTACACATGATCTTAGCCAAAAGGCCGAGAAGCGATGGCATAAACAAGTCTGTTTCCAATGAATAATTCCCACCCAGAGCAGATCTGATTCAGAGGAATGTAAACTATATAAGCATTGACTAACTAATACTATTCAGCAATTGGTTCAAAGTACCTGCTTTAGTTAGGATTAGAGATAAGTATGAATAAAAATTTATCACAATCCATAATTCATTAAGGTTGACAAATCACAATTTTACAATTTTTTCTCGACAACTGACGAATTGATTTGTTGATTCCTCTTTACTTTAAAACCCCTCCCCCAGCACCTGGAGACACCAAATTCACACAAAGGCATCCCCTGACTCTCCTCTAAAGGCAACTCAAACAGCCCTGCAGAATATCCTGAAAGTATAGGGACAAGCCCCTACTACTCGCTCAGATCCAAGCAAACCTAGCAGGGATCTGAAGGGAGGGCAAGGGAGGGACATGCCCTCACCCTGCTTCCTGCCTAGATCACATGCCACTACAGGAAACCCCCCCACACACCGCCGCCTATTGCAGAGGGTTAGGGACCCACCTGACCTGTGATGACTGAAAATCCACAATATGTGGATGCAGGTCGGGTGGGGCCTGGCGGGGGGGGGGGGGCGCCGCGCCACCGCGGCTTCCCCGATCTGATGGAAGATTTTTTAAAAAGCCTTCCAGCAGGCCATGCAAGGTCGGTGGATGATCTGATCCACCACACTTGCTGCAGGCGCCATTCCTCCCCCAGCCAACGCCAATCAGCTGCTTGGCGCTGGCTTGGGGCCAGTGTTCCCCCACAATCTCCATTGAAATGCATTGGCTCAATGCATTTCAATGGAGAAATTTTTCCCCATTGGAATGCATTGGCTCAGGGTTTTTCTCCCTCACCCCAGTGCTAATCAGCTGGAGCCCCAGCATGTACTGCAGTCCTGCGATATAGCGGGACCACAGTACATGAACCGCAAAATGGTGGTGGTGGGGGGTTTCAGCAAGGAGCCTGGTGGCACAGTGGTTAAATGCCTGTAATGCAGCTAACACTGTGCTCACGACCTGGGGTTCAAACCCCGGTAGCAGGCTCAAGGTTCACTCATTCCGAGGTCGGTAAAATGAGTACCCAGCTTGCTGGGGGGGGGGCAATGTGTAGCCTGCATTACTGTAACGAAAAACTGTAAACCGCCCAGAGACTACTTGAAGTGGTATGGGGCGGTATATAAGCAGAACACTTTTCTTTTCTTTTCTTTGTATCACATATTTTTAAAAAACCTCCAGGTAAACTAGCAGGCATCAAGATCCTCCACCTCCCAGGACAAAATTTGCAAGAGAAGAGGCCTTAAACAGCAAGAAACAGCAAGAAATCTTCTTAAGGCTCTCTTGTTCCCTCCAGTGGCCAAGACTCAGAGCAGATTGAAAACAAGTGCAAGGAAAAGGCTTTAGAAGGCCTATTAACAAGGAACACCCCCAATAGAGTTGTTGGCACTGCTACTGGCTGCCTGCCCTGCCAATCCAGGAGTCTAGGTCTCTGCCAGGGTTGCCCACAGCTTCTGATTGGCAACAGCAGGCTGCAGGTGTCACAGGAGGCCCCGAAAACGGCAGATGAATCAACAAAGCAATGCATAAAAATGGTTTTAAAAATAATAATAATCATTTTGTATGTGTCAGGGTCTCCGGAAATGATGAATATGAAATGGGGAATAAGCAATGATCTGGCAATTTCTGATGAATATTGCAATTCGTTTTTGATTCGTGCCCACTTCTAGTTAGGATTATCATCTGGGTTTAAATCAAAGGACCCCACTGCTTTTTGATAACTCAAGTGTAAACATACCTTCTGTTGCCAAGCCTGTTTTTGGTGTTGTTTATTCACGGAGAACGAATTCACACAGCCAGTTATCCTCCACATGCAGGAATGCCTTCCAAGGAAAGTAGAAAGTCTGAGAGCATCCAGTGTGTTGCTATAGTTTGCTGAAAGCCCGAGTGATTGTGAAATGTTTTGTTCTCGAGCTCTCTTAGGGTGAGCCTATAGTTACAGGGTTCCCATATTTGCTAGAAGGTGTGTGTGTGTGTGTGTGTGTGTGTGTGTGTGTGTGTGTGTGTGTGTGTGTGTGTGTGTGTGTGTTGTATCGTTACAGTCGTGACCAACTCTTCGTGACCCCATGTCCATGGAGTTTTATTGGCAGGAACACTGGAGTGGCTTGCCAATTCCTACTCCAGGCGCCAACAGCACCTGGTATTCCCTGGTGGTCTCCCATCCAAGTACCAACCAGGGCCAACCCTGCTTAGCTTCTGAAATCAGGCGAGATCGGATGTGCTTAGGGCATCTAGGTACTTTTACTCACAACTGGAGCTTAATCCAAAATTACCAATGGCTGCTTGATTCTCCCTTATCAGGCAATTCCACTTGTAAACTCTGCCCTACACGCTGGCATCTTTCTGGGGACCACTGTTACTGGGCATCGACGCACGTTAAATCCTGGAACGAGAGCAAAGATGATTGCGCTGCAAGGGATTCTCACCTGCTGGTGATCCAAGAGAAGGAGGAGATGGTAAATCACACCATGAAATCTTTCATCTTACTATTTGTGATTATATATATGCTTGTGTGGAGCTCAGCCCTACAAACTTTAGTACACTACCTTCAAAGTAAATGCAGTACAGTATACAGTGTTACTTTTATAAAGGAATTAATTTGTTCCAGATGAAATTCTGTTAAGCAAAATTTCTTTTGTACAAATTTCCCATAGCAATGCATTGAAAATGGAGTAATCCCTAATTGCAACCATTTTGCTGTTGTACGGATTCGCCCCATAGGCAATTTTGTTAAGCGATTTCCCCCTATCTCCGTAATTTTTTTCCTTTTAAGCGGATTTTCTGTTAAACAAACCGCTTGTTATACGAGGGCCCACTGTACGTTGGTTTTCCAAAAGATAACCATGCCAGGTCTGTTTCAGCAAGTACAACAAAAGCAAGAACAACGGCAGCAGCAGCAGCAGCAGCAGCAACAACAACAACAACAAAAGTGTAGTGGCACCTTTGAAACAAAGCTTTTAATTAGCAGCAGCGGCAATAAAGTACCGTATATACTCGAGTATAAGTTGACCCGAGTATAAGTCGAGACCCCTAATTTAACCCCAGAAAACTGAAGAAACTTATTATTGACTCGAGTATAAGCCTAGGCAGCTTCTCCTTTGTGAGCTGGGGGAGCGGTGTGTGATGTTTAAAATGACTGTTAGTCTCCGAGGCAAGATGGGGGGGGACTGACTAACAGACAGAACTCAGGAAATGCACAGACTAAATCAGACTAATAAATAGAACTTAGTGGAAAACAGGAAGGGCTGACAATTCTCAAGACTTCCTCAGCTATCATGTAAAGTATTAATTTAAGGGACAACCCGCTATAAAGGAGGCACAGAGGAAAACTGGTACAGTAGGACCCCGGTATCCACTGGGGATTGGTTCCAGGCCTTCCCGTGGATAATGAGAACCGTGGATAAGAGAGAACACCTGCCCACCCACCTCCAAACAGCTATTTCCTGACAGTAGCTTGCTTTATGACTGCTGTTTTGAGACAGTAGCTTGCTTTATGGGTGCTGTTTGTGACAATAGCTTGCTTTACACGGCTGTTTGCAACAATAGCTTGCTTGGTGGCTGCTGAATTATTTTTTCCTCTGCCAACCATGGATAACTGAATCTGTGGATAATGAATCAGTGGATACAGGTGGTCCTACTGTACTGTATAAAAAGAGCATGGCAGCCGTTCCTCAAATCATTGAGTCTGTTTCTGATACAGGAATTCTTAGAGCAGATTATACATCCTGCACGAACCTACTGGGCTGGACTCCTCATGTCACCGCGAGAGAAAAGATGGGTGTGGATGACAGGCTCTCAGTTTGACCAGATGTCGTAAGTTTATTTCCAACAAGGCCTCTCCCTTACTGACCCAAGCAGAAGGGCTTAGGATTTATAAAAGGTCCAAACTCAAGGAGAACCAGATACAGCAGTAGTTCCCAAACTTTTTCAACTTGTGGTTCGCTTTCCCCCCACTATCCTGGGCATGGGGAGCCCTTCTCTTGCGCACGGCTTCACCTCTGCCATATGTTCAGCTGATGGACGGGATCCCTCCTCTGCCATTGCTGCCTTGGGGCCATGGTAAATTGCACAGAGGTGGAGCTATGCCCACCCCAGATGGCTCATCCCCCTCGTCTGCTGCAAGAGGTAGATGGAGGGGTGTGGGGCTGACGTAGGCCCCCTCCTATGAGGGCATTGACAAGGGTGGTGTGGCTGTTGGTGGAGCCCCCATCTTCCTGACAGGCCAGGAAGCAGGCAGCTCGGGAGACAGCCCAGCCTGCCCGCAAGTGAGCCGTGACGCCAGCCCTAGCCTCACTACCAAGGTGTAGCCAGGCCAGCCGAGTGCATCACAGTTCGTGGAAGCAGCTGGGATGGGGACCACCAGCCCCTGCACAGGTGTTACATCTTAGGGCAAAGACCTTGCTCTGTGTTCTCTTCCCTTACTCGGCACACCTGCCAGTAGGCGCATCAGCACACACTTTGGAGAACACAGATAAAGCACTGCAGGCATGTCCAAACTTTGACCCTCCAGATGTTTTGGACCACAACTCCCAGAGGCCTTTGTCATTGGCAATCTAAGTTTTGAATTCTGGGAGTTGTGGTCCAAAACATCAGGAGGGCTGAAGTTTGGACATGCCTGCAGTACTGCCTTTCTCGACAGTAGTTTTGAAGAGTTGCCGGATGGCCAGATCAGCCTCTCTCCAATTCTCCTCTAGGTCCCAAGAACGAAACCAGTCTGGAGAAGAGTACTGTGGCGCAATCAAGAACGGCAAGATTATATCCGACGTTTGCGGTGCAGTATTTAGGTGGGTTTGCCAGAAAGACTGCATCTTAATATGACATTTTAAACTGCTTCACAGTACAATGGTGATATCTCTTTTCTGTACGGCCACTATTATTTTGTTCACCACTACCAAGCCCATCTTTCACCACAAGGCTCTAGGGCAGTGGTGGCAAACCTTCGGCACTCCAGATGTTTTGGACTACAACTCCCACATACCTTTGTCATTGGCAATCTAGGCTCGGAATGCTGGGAGTTGAGGTCCAAAACATCTGGAGCGCTGAAGGTTCGCTGCCTAGGGTAAAAAGGGAGCCACCCAACCCGTGATGACTGAAAATCCGTGATATACAGATGCAGGTTGGGTGGGGCCTGGGGGGCGGTGGGTGATCAGATTCCCCTGCCACCACTCATCCGCACTGCCCTGAGACTTCTCAGACTGGCATGCCGGCAGCGTTGGGGGATCTTTCCTGGGAGGGAGGGAAGCAGCATCCGGGGCCATCTCCATTGAAATGCATTGGCTCAATGCATTTCAATGGAGAAATTTTTCCCCATTGGAATGCATTGACTCAATGTATTTCAATGGAGAATTTTTCCCCATTGGAATGCATTGGCTCAATGCATTTCAATGGAGAAATTTTCACAATTGGAATACATTGGCTCAATGCATTCCAATGGGGGGAAAATTCTCCATTAAAATGCATTGAGCTAATACGTTACAATGGAGATTGCGGGGCAGCGCTGGCCCCAAGCCAGCGCCAAGCAGCTGATTGGCGCTGGCTGGGGGAGGAATGGCGCTTGCAGCAAGGGCAGTGGTCCCTTTGCATGGGCTGCGGGAAGCGGTGGTGATGTGCTCCAACTAATTAGTGCTGGGGTGGGGAAATAACCCAGCACTAATCAGCTGGAGCCCCAGCATGTACTCTGGTCCCGCGATATAGCGGGACCGCAATACATGAACCGTGACCCAAGCGGGGGTTACTGTATTTCCAAAATTCCCTTCTGTCACCTCTACATTCAACATTGGCCTATTCTTTCACTCTCAAGTGATTCCCCAGTCTTCACCTCCCCATCCCCTCTCTTTCTCCCTTCCCTTGCTCATCCTCACCCAGATCGGGTGCCTACTGTCTGTCTCCTGGATAATTTTCACAGCAGAGCCCTAAAACAACACAAGCCAAAACGCTGCATGAAAATGTACCATACAACCAACTGCCAATGAATGTTTGGTATGAAACTCATGCTCCATTGTATGTTTCATAGAACATCTCATTCTGTTGCTATATGTCCAAAGAAGTAGACTTGATCCAGTATTACATTAAAATATAATAATTAGTCTTTTTGTCTTTTATTTTCTTTTGTTTCTTTGGATTTTGCCTTGAAATCTCTTTTTGTTGTTTCCTAGAAACAAAATAAAAACTTTTCACAGCATGTTGCAACATGAATTTGTAAAGCTCAGAGCTTGGGGCAAAATAGGGCTTGGGCTGAAAGTACACGGTGTGTGTGTGTGTGCTGAAAGTACACGGTGTATGTGTGTGCAACTACACTGATCCATTGTGAAATTGCTTCTGGGAAGTTGGAGTTTCCCCAGGTTGAACCTGCTTCTGACAACCACACAGAAATCAGCACGGAGAGAGGGGAGGAAAATCATCCTTTTTTTTTTTTTGCAGACTGAACCCTCTCCTCCTCTCCTCAAATTTGATACCTACAGGTGCTTGTTTTCCCTTTTCCTGTTGAGTGTCTTTTCCGTAGTGTTCAAAAATGCCATCCCACAACAGCTTCCCAGGTGTTCATGCTTCAGGTAGCTACTCCTAGAGAAGTGCGGAAAGTTTCTATCCAGAATCAGGCTTTCTCAGTGGATACCCCTTTGTTTTGTAACTCGATTCCCAACGAGTTTGGCCTGGCACAATCTCTGCCCACTTTTAGGAAAACCTTGAAGACCTGGCTTTCCCAAGAGGCCTTGGGCTGCGTTTTGGTGTGGTTATTGTCTTTTGTACTGGTTTGCCCAGACGCCAATATTATTATCATATTTCTGTTTTATTGCTTATTTTTGTTATGTATTGTTTTGTTGTTTGCTGCTTATTTTTATTATGCTCTTTGTTTACCCTACTTTGCCTGTGTTCACCATTATGGGATGTTTTATATAAGCTGGTGGTATATAAATTTTAAATAAAATAAAGGTTTGCTTTCCTAGCAGGCAGTGACCTTTCTTTAGCAAAATGTGAATGCTCTGTCTGCAATATCCATCACACTCAAGCACCATCTCAAGGAAGCTATTGCTATAAAGGAGTGAAATAGTCACAAAAGATGGAGGACAACACCAAAATCTTGCCTTGAACTCCGCCTTCTCATAAATTTGAAACAGAACCTGCTCAAAGCACAAAATGTGATGGAGCCCACGTATTATTCAGAGAATCATAGAATCATAGAGTTGGAAGAAACCTCGAGGACCATCCAGTCCAACCCCCTGCCATGCAGGAACCCCCATCGCAATATTTCCGACAGAGGGCCATCCAGCCTCTGCTTAAAAACCTCCAAAGAAAGAGACTCCACCACCCTCTGTGGCAGCAGATTCCACTGCGGAACAGCTCTGTCATGAAGTTCTTCCTCATGTTCAAATGGAATCTCTTTTCCTGTAGTTTGAGACCATTGCCCCGCGTCCTAGTCTCTGAAGCCATGGAAAACAAACCAGTCCCTTCTTCAATGTGACTTCCTTTCAAATATTTAAACATAGATATCATATCCCCTCTCAGTCTTCTTTTTGTAAGGCTAAACATTCCCAACTGCCTAAGCCGCTCCTCATAAGGCATTTCCTCCAGACCCTCAATCATCCTGCTCACCCTCCTCTGGACCCTCTCAAGATTGTCAATATCCTTTTTAAATTGAGGTGCACAGAACTGGAAACAGTACTCCAGATGGGGTCTGACCAGAACTTGATTTCAAGGATCAGCCACACTCCTTACCAGCATCCCCATTGGGTGAATGTGTGTGTTATAATAATGCTGCTAGACATGATTTTAATTCATGGTTTGATAGTGAGTCTCTTTCTCTGAAAAATCAGTGACAGGCCTTGTACTATTTCTGTCTGACAAACCATTCTGGTTTGTGTTAGTTTCTTCAGGTTACATATTTTAGTGTATAGGTAGATATCTGACATGAGAAATAAGCCAGTGGGCATCTCCGGAGAGAGCATTTGTTGCTGTTAAAGTACCTGGCCCTGCACTGTATGCTTTGGTATTAGGATTGCCATTCACATGTTGCAATGCTTGTCTTGTTAAGAAGAATAAGAAAACTCATGCTTTTTCTACGTCTTTTGTTCCTACTGTCAATGGGCAGGGATTTTGTTCTGGAGGTCTGTACTGGTGCCAGAACTATGTGTGGAATTCCTTTCATTGTCAGAACCTTCTCAGATTGGAAACTTTTAATGCGTATACCGTTTTACTGCACTGTTTCATTTCATGTCTTTTTAAAAAATTCTTTTAACAGCATAAAATAACATTTCTAAAACTTTTGACACTTGTGTTGGCCTAACCCCTTTGTGCTTGCTGATCTCAAGTCTCCTGGCACAACACTGTGCCAGAATAAGATCAGCTGGAAAGGGGGCCAAAAAGAGGAGAAGGAGAAGGGGAGGGGAAGGAGCTGAGTTGCACCACATCCAAACCCCAACTCAGCTTAAACCCAGCCAGCACCCTTTGTGCCAGCACAAGTTAGGGCAGGGCCAGGGTTAATTTCCTTCTTCACTACCAATGTTATTATGGGGCCCAATGTGAACCCAAGGGAAACTCCTGACATAAATAAGATCCCAATCCTTCCACATTTCAGAAAGCCACACTCAAGCAGAGGGGCCTGAGCTTAGGATATGACACAGCTACCAACCAATCACAGCACAGCTCATCAATATATAAACCCCTATGTAGGGGAAGCCTCAGTCAGATAACAAAACATGCCAGAGGACTCTCTCTTTCTTTAGCTCCACGGCATGTAGATGAACTATCTCCAGCTCCAAGAAGTTGGGAGAAGGCAGGGCTAGTGGCTACAGTTCGACAATCTCTCAAACACCAGTAAATGGCACAATATTGTCTCTGTGTTGACGGCAGGAAAAGCATGCCAAGCTTTACATTGCAAAGGCCATTCTGAATGTTGACACCACCAATGGTAGCAGTCAAGACGGTTTATACGGTATCTTCTTGTGCTCACCACACAGTCTGTGAAGATTCTCACTCAGTCATCCAGGTGAGTTTATCTGGAAGCTGAGTCATGGAAGTCTAGTTGCCACGACTCAGCTTCCAGATGCTACACAGGGAAAACTCAGAAGCTGACTCTTTTTTCCCCTACCAGTTGACCATTTTTCAGCCACACAAAGCAATTATCAGGGCTGTTTTTAAACAAGTGAAAATGGCAGTGAGCAGAAGACAGTATCCTATAAACCAGAAAAGCAGAAAAGTAGGTGTTCAGACAAGTCAAGTCTGAAATCACTACAGCAAAAACAATTAAATTGAGCCGATCCTACCAGGCACATATAAAGGAAATACTGTAGAGAAAAGCTCTGGCATCATTTTGAGGCTCTGACATCCCGAGGACATAATGTTTGTCTTGAAAAGAAAAGGTAAGAAGTCATGCTTCCCTGACTTTTTTTATCTTCGTTGCCTTTCTGGTGTATTTTGCTCTGGAGTCTATACTAGGGTTACAACAATGATACTTCCTATGGAGTTCATTTCCTGATCACAACATGCAACCAACAGAGCCTTTTAATTAGGTAACTGTACAGGGGGGTGTATGTACCTGCTGATTCTGCTGGACCTTTCAGGGCGCTTTTACACGACCCCTAAGATCTGCTGGCAACTTAAATTCGGACCAAAGATCTTGGGGGTTTGTCGCTCTTCCTGTGTTCCCACCCCTCCGCACTCCCTTGCTCCTATCTGTTTGAAGGGAGGGAGAAAAAAAGGGAGAAAAGAATGCAGGCTCACCTCCTCTCTGCCATAGGGAGCTGCCCTGGGAAGCATTCCAGTCCCTTAAAGTCTCTTAAAGGGCTGGGGGGGGGCAAAAAAACAAAAAACAAACAGAAGGCGAGGAGAGCCCGACACTCACTGCTTTACATCCGCATCAGAAATTTTTCACCTTTGGAGACCAGGTACTTGGAAAATGCGCTGGGACGCGCTTAGGTGCGCGTGGTCGTACTTTATTTTTTTTTAAGTCCGGAGCTGGTGGGAAAACAAGTTTAAGCTTCATATCTGGGAGACCTTTGCCTCAGATTTTAGGGGTTGTGTAAAAGCGCCCTCAGTGGTCTCCTTCTGGGCCGTTTCTTCGGGATGGAACTTGGAGGCATTGTTTGGTCCTTCCTGGAGGGGAGAACTCAAGAGGACCATGCTGGGGGACTCTGGTTTGCCATCCTGGCCATTGGCCTGCGGTGTCACTCAGGTTTATTTTGTCCCTTATGCTATTTAACATTTATATGAAACCACTGGGAGAGGTTGTCCGGAGTGTTGGGTGTATGCTGGTGACACCCAACTGCATTTCTCTTTTGCATCTAGATCCAAGGAAGCTCTTTCAGTTCTAAAAGTCTCTGGTGCCCGTAATGGACTGGATGAGAGTTAATCAACTAAAACTTAATCTAAACAAGACAGAGGTCAAACGAAAACCTGGTCAGTTGAAAACCAGAACATGGAAGAAAGTTACAGTCTCTGCTGGATGGGATTACATTCCCTCTGAAAACACGATGGATCATCTCTGAGCCCGGATGCCCAGGTTTCACAGCGGTGGCCAGGAGTGCTTTCGCACAGTTAAAACTGGTGCGCCAGCTGCACGTGTTTCTTAAGAAGTCTGATCTGGAAATGTAAATGTTGGTTATTTTGGAATTTTGTCCTACCTTGTAGGGTTGGCGTGCAGTCCCAAAGTACGCAACCAGGTTTAACCTCTATCTTGGAAATTAAGACAAGTTGAAGCTACGGTCAGAAGAATCCTGCTGGCACTCAGACACACATGCTCCAGGGGTTTTAAGGAGACTGGGCTAAAGGGTGGTGGGGTTTCGGGAGTGTGGCAGAGGGCCTTCTCTGGAGGCCGGGATTGGCTCCAGGCACATTTTCTGACAAGCCATAAACTGTAACTTTTCTTGGCATTTTTATTTCATTAAGCCAAGAAGTATCCAGCTTGATCATTCTTTTTTCTTCGGGGGAAAGGCGTGAAACTACTAGGATTATCTTTCCAGGATTCATTCCAAATTCCTGTAGCGACTGGATCCTTAGCATGTCTTGATCCGATGCTGTGTGCAAGAGAGTAACATTCATCAGCTGGTTTCCTCTATAACTGAAGTAGCAAACATCCAATGGAGACATACGGTGCCAGCACTACAACCTCCTTCCTCAATTAATTCCTTTTAATTAACTGCTCTATTCAAAATTGCCGGCTTCCAGTCTTTTCTGCTTTCCCTCCCCTCTGGGCTTCTTACCCATTGTGTGGCAACATTTTTGTAACAAAATACAACTCTGGACAAGATAACTGTTAAGGTTGTCTGTCTGTCTGTCTGTCTGTCTGCCTGCCTGTCTGTCTGTCTGTCTGTCTGTCTGTCTGTCTGTCTTATATTTAAGACCTTGTTATAGAGCAGTGTTTGTTTGCTTTTTTCTTTCAGGGGCCCCAGATGTTCTTGTATTAAAATTCCCAGAACTCCAGGTTGCGCCTGACTCGGTCTTCACTGACTTGCAGTCCAACTCCTTGGCCTCTAAATTTGGAAATCAGGGATACAAGACAAAGGATTTTGGGTGAAATATGTGTGTGTGTGTGTGTGTGGTGTGCAGTTACAGTCGTGACGGACTCTTTGTGGCCCCATGTCCATGGAGTTTTCTTGGCAAGCGCCTCCAGCACCTGGTATTCCCTGGTGGTCTCCCATCCAAGCACTAAACAGTGTGAAATAGAGACAGAGACTGAATCATATCCTCCCACCCAAATATCCCACTGAACTCCTGTGGTTTTCAGCTACAAACGGACAACCTGGAGCCTGCCGTGAGCCACTGATGCTCAAGCTCCCAAATGTCCTGTTCCACACAACTATTCAGAAGGCTGAGAACAGAATAGGATTATGAGGGTGAGGCGGTAAATGGGGATGACTCATCCTGCAGCACACCTCTCTGCCGAGCTAAATAACACTCCAGCCCCTGCAACGGCAGTTTGGCAGCCCACTGCAGCTTGAGTGGTTTGGGTAAGAAAGATGCCTGGGTCGTCCCTGCCCCAGCTAAACCCAACACCTTCTCACAGAAACTGGGCACTGGGAAGAAAGAATGTCCTATACCAGTGATGACAAACCTTCAGAACTCCATATGTTTTGGAACCACAACTCCCAGAATTCCGAGTGTAGACTGCCATCGACCAAGGACTGTGGGAGTTTGTGGTCCAAAACATCTGGAGTGCTGAAGGTTCACCACCCCTGGCCTATAAAATCTCCGAACATAAGAGGCAGGAAAACTTGAATGTTTCAGTCCTGTAGATGTGAAAAATGGTGGTGGTGGGGATTAGGGTTGGGCTGCTGCTCTAGTCCACCAAAGCAAAGGTTTCCTTATTTGCAATCCCAACATGAGAAAATGGAGGGTACATCCAGTATGCACTGGTGCATATCTATCTATCTATCTATCTATCTATCTATCTATCTATCTATCTATCTATCTATCTATCTATCTATAGTGTGTGTGTGTGTGTGTGTGTGTGTGTGTGTGTGTAATCTGTCCATCTATCTTGGTGTATTTGCCTATCTGCCCGTAGGTGGGTATCAGTTTATGTTTGCATGTAAAAAAAAGAGTGTAAACGAAGCTAGTGAAGAGGGCTTCACTAGGCATGTACTCACACATTTTCGAAGAGAGGTGATTTGAACCCAGGTCTCCTAAATCTCAGACTGACACTCGACCCCAAGATCTGAGCAAGCCCCACCACTCGTCGATAGATTTGCCAGGACCAACCTGGCGGCACATTAAAAACACAAACATTTAATTATTTAATTTATTAGATTTTTTTATACCACTCCTCTAGCCCGAAGGCTATTAAGACAGTTCTCCTTTCAAAAGGGTTCTCTATCTTTAAGTTTTTTCGTCTACATTCAAGTTCCAGATTTCCTCCCCGCTTCCCTCTCCCTTTGGCTCCTAACTCGACCACCTCCAGCTGCGTGCGTCCTGGCTGGATTGCTTCGGGTCTATCAAGGACCCCCGGGGGGGGGGGGAACCAAGCAAGGCGGGGCGCTTCCGGCCAAACCATTTCGAGGAGGAACTCCGTGCAGGCGACGAGGAAACGAAAGCGAAAGCATCCAAAGCCCAAAGGCGAGGAGCTTCCTCCCGGAGACTAGCCCGGCCACCTTCTCTCTCGCCACCATGGCTTCCAGCTTGGCCGAGGACCTGGTGTGCCCCATCTGCCTGGCCCTCTTCCAGGAGCCCCACATGCTCAGCTGCGGCCACAATTTTTGCCTCGCCTGCCTGAAGAGCTGCGTCTCCGAAGCGGGTCCCTCGGAAGGGACGTGCCCGGAGTGCCGGCAGCCCTTCGAGCTGGGCGGCCTGGCCTGCAACCGGGCGCTGGGCAACCTGGCCCAGAAAGCGCGCCGGCTCAAGCTCGACCAGCGCGGAGATGCTGCCGCCGCCGCCTTCTTGGGCCATTTCTGCGAGGATCACGACGAGCCGCTCAAGCTCTTCTGCAAACAGGATCGCCTCCCGATCTGCGTGATCTGCCGGGACTTGCCCGAACATCGGCGGCACGACTTCCTGCCCACCAAAAACGCGGTGGATTACGCGCAGGTGAGGAGGACCCGCGGCCCCTTGAGAGCGGCGGCGATGCCAGCGAACGGGCCACCAAGCCTTGGACTGGAATCGGGAGTGGCCTCCCTCCGTGTAAATGCAAATTGCACGCGTGTTTCCTCAGAGGGCAAACCGCACCAAACTACTCAAAAAATGGTGCTGTAAATGTTTGGTTCAGGGGTGCGTAATTTGGTGTCGAATATCTGTTATATAGGTTAGAAGCAGGGCAACTGTTTAAAGTCGAGTATGTTCGCGTATTAGAGATGATGAGTGGTTCCAAAGTGGAGTCAGGGAAACCCTTCATGTGTGTATTGAAACCCCCTCAAGAGATGCATAGGTGGAATTTGCACACACTCCAGGCCATTTGTCCACTTAAGGAGCTTATTCAAACCAGGGTGTCTGGAAGTTGAGTCATGCCAGCTGGACTTCTTTTTCTTGAGAGACTGAAAGGTTTCGCTGCTTATCCAAGCAATCTCTCAAGAAAAAGAAGTCCAGTTGCCATCACTCAACTTCCAGATAAACTCACCTGGATGACTGAGAATCTTCACAGTCAAACCAGGGTGGCAGGAAACCAAGGTGAATGAGAAATTGGAAGGCTTGCACCAACTTTCCTCAGACTGAGGAAGCTCCGAGGAGTCACAAGAAAAGAAGTCCCCTTGCCATGGTTCCACTTCCAGATAACCTCACCTGGATGACTGAAAATCTCCACAGACTTAGTTTTCCAGTATCCTTTTGAGAAAAGTTTGTTTACTTTGGGGCAGTATATAAGCAGCACATTTTGCTTTTTCTTGTTAATGACGCTTAACCACAACTCATTTCTCCGGTACACAGAAAAAACTGAAACCATACCTGAAGTCCCTGAAGAAGAAGCTGAAGGATATTGTGAGGGCTGAATCTTGTCAGCAGGAGGAAATTACTTCCCTTGAGGTAAAAATAAATCCTCAAAGCAGTTTTTTTTTTGTAGCAAGGGGGCATAATTCATGAAAGACTTGAGCTGTTTCATACTTCCTAATACAGTATATTCAAGTTGAATTTTCTGGCTCTTTGCTTCCTAACCTGGGTGGAGAGTGGTTAGGATAAAAATATAATACATCAAATGAAGTAAAACCACCCCACTTTGAATGTGCTTTTATTTTACCCATCAAGATCATTAGGTGTATATCCTCTGGTGGGAAAAATCTCATATTATGAGACTGTTGGATTTCTAAAGTGTAGAATAGTAGTTCCCAACTTTGGCTGACCCAGGTGGTCTTGGGTTGTATGTCCCAGTCACCCTGAAGGCTTCTGGGAATGAGTCCAAGAACACCTGGGTGACCCAAGGTTGTTCTAGAAGAGCATGATAAATGGCAGGTGCCTAACTCAGCATTTGTTGTGGGGCTAAACTCATTAAATCTTTTGGTGAAAATCCAAACAGCCTCAGTTGTTGCTATTTATTAGAATACAGTTGTCCCCCGCCCTTTCGCAGTTTGTATACTGCGGTCCCAGTATATTTCAGGACTGCAATATATGAAAGGAAAGGCCCCCTTGGGCAAGCTGCATGGGCCTGTTTGAGGCCTCTTACACTTACCCCAGGATTGACACTGCCCCGGGCAGCCCTCCGATGGGCTTCCCAGGCTTGTTGGAAGCCCTAGAAGTGCTTTCCAGCAAACTGGAAGTGACTTCTGGAAAACCGGAAATGACTTCCAGCGAACTGGAAAGCACTTCTGAGGCCTCTGACAGGCCCTAGAAGCCCATTGAAAGCCCATTTGGGGCAGTGCCAAGCCTTGGGTAAGTGTAGGAGGCCCCAGCATCCGCATATTGCAGATTTTCAATTATCGCAGGTCAGGTCGGGTCCCTGACTCCTGCGTCGGTGGGGGATTACTGTATTTAAAAGAGCTGCAAACACATCTCTCTTGTGCTCCTCTAATTATGGTCAGAAGAAGTGATCATAGCTAGCATGGCTTCCTTTTTAGGTCAAATATTTGCTAAGAGTGGAGCTGCCATAAAAACTTTCTGCTCCATGCTTGCACAAAATAAAAGCCTCAAGCAAGTTGGAAAATGGAGGCCCTACCGACAGCTAATGTGAGAATCAAATGGTTCACCACTGCATGTGGCTGTGAAAGCCATTTTTCCATGTTTTCCTCCTCCTCAAAAGTGAGCCATTCTTAATAGAAGCATTTTAGCCCCATCCAGTAGTACGCTGTTTGTTGGCATAATTGGAACTTGCACATTAAGGCATCAAAGAACTGCCCGTTTCCCAAGCCCTCTGGACCACTGTTTTAGAGCGCGCAGGGGGAGAGCAGGGCACATAAACTTGAAGCAGTAGGATCCAGCAGAAGTATCCTTTTGGATCCTGATTATTTTGGGGTGCAATACAGTATTTTGTTAATTTGTTTTGGTCATGTTTAAGATGCTAACTTCTAAAAATTGCTTCATTCTGGTTGGATTTTCCCACTATTTCTAGAGATGTGCTGAAGATACATTGAGTGACATTGCCAGAGAGTTTAAGACTCTCCATCAGATCCTGCATGAAAAAGAAGAAGATATTAAGAAACAGTTCCAGGACATGAAGGAGGAGAACCTGGAAGAGATGCAGGAGGCCTTAACCTCTTTGAAAGATGACGTATCATTACACACTGAGCTCATTGCTGGGATTAAAACAGCATTAGCAACTACTGATCATGTTTCCTTTCTCAAGGTAAAGTGTTGCTCAGGGTGGATAAAAATCAGTGATTTTTAAAAAATAAAATATTGGTAATTTTTGATTGAAATCAGATATTGTTAATTGAATTTTTCTTAATTTAAATGAATTTAAATGCTTTTTGAGGAAAAATCTCTCTAAAGATCGTGTTCTAGTTAAAATACATTATAGTCCAAAGACTATTCATCATGAAATTAGTTTTTAATTACGTAGCATAAGGCTGTATTAATTCATTCACAATGCCATGATCTCCCAGAGGCTTCTGATTATTTGGGGCAATTTTTCTATCTAGAAGATATTATCAGATGCTTGTTTTTCCTATTTTCAAAACTAGGCATTTGGGTCTGCAATGATAACATGCCTCCTTAACAGCAAAAAATGTTATAAAATAAACATTAGAATTGAGGAAAAGACCACAATCCCATTGTTCTGTGCAAATCTATGTATACAGAATCAACCCCCTTACCTCTTAAGTGCTACATTTCAAGACGATCAGTGAATAGAAGGTTGTTTGGAATGGAACAGATCAGCACAAGGAGTAAATTTTGAGGAGGGAGGGGTGAGCAGTAAAATGAAAGTGAAACTTTTTGAGCACAGTACAGTACTCCACATCTTGAGATCCTTATGTGTATAGCAGTCTGAGGGTTATCATTCTCACTCTCTCCCTTGAGGAGAAAAACCTGTAATGGCATCAGGCCGTAAAAAAGACCCAGTTTGGGAATATCTGTCTAAGGTTTTTTTAAAAAGATAATTTAACCACATCAGTTAACAAATATGGATGTTTAAGCAAATACAAGTATACATAATGTAGTGGACTAAGATGCTGAAACCGTCAGCTGCAAAGTCGGGAGCTCAGAGGTTCCAATCCCAGGTGCCACACTGCAGAGTGATCTCCCACAACTAGCTTGCATGTGCGGTGGGAATCTTTTACTTTTTATGTTACTGTTTTGGTTAAATAAAACTATTTAAATGGGTAAATATTAAAAGGGTAATAATTATTTTTCTCCTTCCAGTAAAGTACAACAGAACAGTTGTCCAAATATGAATGATTAACCTATTAAACTGGCAATAGTTCACCTTGCTATAATTTCACAATTATCTATCTATGTACTGTATTTCTAATGGTATATAACCACAAAATCAGTAATTTTCTAATGCAACTGTAAAACTAACCTGAAAAGCTATTTTAAAAATGAAACCTACATCTGGTTGTAAATACTAAGGTTAAAACAACTCCAGCAAAAATGAGTCTTTATGTAAAAAATCATGTTTTAAATCAAGCCTTACTGACTAGTAAGTTAAATCCACCCTGGTGTTGCTGTTTTCAAAGATTGAACTAGAGCAGGGGTGGTGAACCTTCGGCACTCCAGATGTTTTGGACCACAACTCCCACGGTCCTTTGTTATTGGCAGTCTAGGCTCGGAATTCTGGGAGTTGTGGTCCAAAACATCTGGAGTGCCAAATGTTCACCACCACTGAACTAGAGGATTACTTACCTGTTTGTTTTCAAGGAAAATCCATAGTTCCTTCAAGGAAGAGTACGGAACAGCATGGATATGAAGAGTTTGATGTGAAGCGTTCTTTTGGACTTTGGAAAATAAAGAATTGGGTTTAAATCAATATGAATAGATAGATCAAGCTTCCTTTAATGCATACATAGATACAGCTGTCTTTTATAAGGCCTAGCTGCAGGTTAAGAACTCGTTGATGAGCTTATAAATCCACAATGCCTTGGTTCTTGCATGTTTTGGAGCAAGCCCCAACATATATGCCCTCTCACAACATAAGAAGTATAGGTAAGGATGTCTTCTAATACTCATAATTGTTCACTGTCACCTGCGCTGGTTTACGTAAATGGGAATTAGAGTCCATGAACAATTCGAGATTTACAAGTTGCCCGCCTCTGATCTAAGAGTTTTGTTTTAGGCTCTTGTTAAATAGATTAGTTCTTAGCATTGTGTACTTCTAGCTGTTGTTGGTGTTGGTATATTTGCAGATAGTGAAATAGTAATACTGTATTATTAAGCATGTTGGCTATATTGATGGGAAAGTGTGTAAATGAATACATTTCACTGTCTCTTTTTCTTACAGGACTTCAAGGACCTGATGGGGAAGTAAGTGTGCCTCTAAGGGGGGGGGGTCTATGTGTCATATTTTTCCCACTCTATTTTTAAAAGTCATTCTCTTCCATGAAATGCTGATCCATACACACAAAGGCACACGGCCATCTGTCAGCCCCTCAAAACATGAGGTGTGTGTGATTATGGCCAGAAAATCACTGGTTAGATGTCAGCCTCAAGTGTTTTTACATGCAGCTCTGCTCTACAGAGAGACACGTGGAGTGTATTCAGATGTAATTGTTTCCACTCATGTTGCCTCCATGAATCGGAACTTTCTACCTCTAACCTTCAGAAATGAATACCCTTGTAGCAACAAGAGTGTGACAAGAAACAAAACCAGTAGATTAAAGCTAGAGTATTATGTTGGGTGCCTGATGCAGGAACCACCCCTAACCATAGGCAGAGTGAGATAACTGCTTCACGCAACTCGCAACTTTTGTGCAGGGAGAGAGTGCTCACGATCTCCCAGCTCTTCCTCCTGAGCTCCCAAGCTGTTTGTCTCTGGCGAAAGCCACCTGTGTACCACAGCTTTCCTAGGCCTCCACATCTGCTTTTCTGCTCCTTGTGCTGTGGAAGAAACTACAGTGGATCCTTGTATAACAAACAGCTTGTATAACATAAAATCTGTACAACATAAAAAAATTCCGGAGATAGGGGAAATTTGCTTAACATAATCACCTGTGGGGAAAATCCATACAACATAAAAATGGGATTACTCCATTTTCAATGCATTCCTATGGGAATTTGTATAAAGGAAAATTCATTTAACATAATTTAATTTGGAACGAATTAATTCCTTTATACAAGGTACCACTGTATCTAGTTATACATGGCAGAGAAAGGTTCAGCTTCCTGTCCCTTTCAGCTTCTCTCTAGAGGAGGGAGCTCCATCTTTTCCTTTGCCTCAGGTGGCAGAAGGTTTTTGAGTTGGCCTTACCTGACAGCTAACTACGAGGAGGGCAGTATCTCCCCATATGAGCCTTCTTGGCCTTTGAGATATGCGAAGGGAGACTTTTTCTCCGTCCCTTTGACATAAGAACATATGTTCTTCAAAAAAGACATAGTGGAACTAGAAAAGGTGCAGAAGAGAGCGACTAAAATGATTACTGGGCTGGGGAACCTCCCTTATGTGGAAAGGCCGAAACATTTGGGGCTCTTTAGTCTGGAAAAAAGGCACCAGAGGAGAGATATGATTGAGACGTACAAAATAATGCAGGGCATGAGTCAAGTGGATAGAGGGATGCTCTTCTCCCTTTCACAAAATAACAGAACTAGGAAAAATCCACTCAAATCAGGGCTGGGAGAGTGAGAACAGACAAAAGAAAATATTTTTTTACCCTGTTTGTTGTTAGTCTGTGGAATTCCCTGCCACGGGATGTGGTGATGGCTTCTGGCCTGGATGCCTTCAAAAGGGGATTGGGCAGATTTCTGGAGGAAAAGTCCATCACAGGTTACAAATCATGATGGGGATATGCAATATCCAGGCTTAAAACTGAGGTACTTCAAGGACCAGATGCAGGGGAGTAGTATCAGGAGATAGATATCTAGTCTCATGCGCTCCCGGACAAATTTGGTGGGGCCACTGTGAGATACAGGAAGCTGAACTAGATGGGCCTTTGGCCTGATGCAGCATGGCTCTTATGTTCTTAAGAACAGCCTTGCTGGAACAGGCCACAGCCCATCCAGTCCAGCATTCTGTCTCACACAACGGCTCACCATTTGGTTCAGGGTATTCCCAAGTAGATGTCTTCACAACCCGGAGATGGTCCTTAGGCATCCATAATGATAGCCATTGATACCCTTGTTCTCCATGAACTTGTCCAAACCTTTCTTAAGGCTGTCAAGGCTGACAGCTGTCACCACTTCTTCTGGCAGAGAGTTCCACAGACCAGTGATCCTCTGGGTAAAACAATACTTCCTCTTCTTTGTTTGAGATCTAGCACCCAAAAGTTTCAAGGAGTGCCCCCTAGTTCTAGTGTTGTGCGATCAGGAAAACAGTTTTTCCTTATCTATTTTGTCCACACCGTTTGTGATTTTATAAACTTCAATCAGATCACCTCTTAGGCGTCGTCGTTCAAGAGTGACATTGCTAGTGTATTTGTTGTGGGCATGAGAGAGGGCCTTCTTTGTGACTGTTCCCTGTTTGTAGAATATTCTCCCTCAGGTGGTCACCTTGGCTTCCTCCCTTTCATCCTTCCACTATGGGTTGAAAACCCACCTCTTCAGGCAGGCTTTTAATGACTATGACTAAGCCCCCCTAGGTATTGCTCATTTTCTTTTTAACCATTGTTTTTAAGGTTCTTAACTGTTTTGAAATACTTGATAGATTTTAAAATACTGTATTGTTGTTCTTTATTTTTAATGTGTAATTTATTGTTTCATGAGTATTATTTGTTTTAACATTGCAAACTGCCTTGGGTCCTCCCTCCCACAGGTAGAAAGGAGTCTACAAGTACTATAAAATAAATAACCAGACATACAAAAGATATTTCTAATCCATTTCTCATTCTCTCACTCACACACACAAACACAAATACTGTATATACCTAAATGAAACTCCTCCACCCACAATACTATGGCTGAAAGGCTTAATGTTGCCTTGAGCTCACTGGAGGAAATGCAAATGAACAATTCCACTGGTTGTCGTTAAATGCCTGTACTGCAGCTAAAACTGTGTTCACAACCTGGGGTTCAATCCCAGATAGCTGGCTCAAGGTTTACTCAGCCTTCCATCCTTCCAAGGTCTGTAAAATGAGTGCCCAGCTTGCTTGGGGGGGGAGGGGCAGGATGCAATGTGTAGCCTGCATACTGTAATTAAAAACTGTAAACCAGGCATGTCCAAACTTCGGCCCTTCAGATATTTTGGACCACAACTCCCCTAGTCCTTTGCCATTGGCAATCTAAGCTTAGAATTCTAGGAGTTGTGGTCCAAAACATCAGGAGGGCAGAAGTTTGAACATACCTGCTGTAAACCGCCCAGAGACTACTTGAAGTGGTATGGGGCAGTATATAAGCAAAACACTTTCTTTTTCTCATAAAAAAGCTATGTTTTAGGATTCTATCACAGTGGGAGATAACACTGTTTTTCTTGTGGTGTGCCTAACACTTTAGTTAGATTTGTTAGAGTGTCACCTCACTAAATGGTGGAGGAGCCATATAGCAGTGCCCGTACTGCTGCTTCATGTTGCATTGTCGGTGCTGAGGTGATTATGAAGTAACAGCAGGGGGGGGAGGGTGTGTTTTGTACAGCAGGCCACAGTCTGTAGCATTCAGAAATTCATTTTGAAGTAACTTTTAATTGCTTTTCAGAGTCAGGAAAATCAAGTTATTTTTTAAAATCATACAGTTGGGGGGATGGGCTTGGACCTCAAACTTTAATCAGTAACTTTGTATAAAGTTACTGACTAAAGTTTTAAGCCCAAGCCCATCCCCCAAACTATAGTTTTAAGCCCAAACCCATCCCCCAAACTGTACGATTTCTGAAACTTTTCAAGTACCGTAACTTCCCAGGTTCTTCCTGTGAAGAGAAGTAGACGAAGGGGAGCCCTCCTGATTCTGTTCGACTGTAACTCCCATCTGCTCCAGGCAGTGTAGACACAAGTGAGGGATGCTGGGTGTTGTAGTCCAGCAGTTAGGATCACATTTTGCCCACCCCTGGTATAATGCACAACTCTTATTTTCATTGAATCATTGAGCGTGTATACAATCCACCTGGCCTTAATTGTGACACCTCTTTCCAGAGTCAAGGAATGTCAGCACAAGAGTGTCGATGATGACTCCAGCGACACAAACGATGAAGAGGGGGACACAAACGATGAAGAGGGGGACTCATCGGACGAAGCCCCAAGAGACCACGAGGGGGAGAAGTCCGCCCAAGCAGAGGCTGGAGGTAACAAAGGACCATGGAAAATTCTGGAAGAAGAGGAAGATGACGGTGAAGATGAGGACTATGAAGAAGAGGAAGAAAAAGAGGTGGAGGATGACAGAGTGGTAACTGTGGAGCTAAAAGTTGATGAATTCATAAATTCCTTAGACTTTGAAGCTTGGGGGGAAATGTTGAAAAGTATAAAGCCAAACTAGGGTTGAAACCTTGGGCCTCCACAGTTAACCAAAAGGGATGCTTGTCACTCCAGCCTTGCAGGAAACTGGAAGCAAACAAACAGGTGCAGTTAATCTGCTGGCCTCAAGCGCTGGGCTGCGGTGGGTGGGGTACAGTTGCCTTCTCTATAAGAGGGGACAAAACTGGAAACTTTGGCCATTGCTAGGAAACAGTAACATCTATTTTTGTTCATTATTATAGCAACTGCACAGCTTGTAGATTTTTATTCAGGGTGAGTGGGATGAGTGTCATTTGAGGTTTTTTGTTTGTTTGTTTGTTTTTTGGATAATTCCCAGACACTCTAAGTCAGTAGAGTCTGCTGTCCACACTGATTGGAGGATTCCGGGTGTTGAAACCAAGGGAAAACAACCGTTTCTAGTTTTGCTTGAGCATATGGACACTAGGTAGTTCTCTAGTCTCTTTGTTATATTTGGATAAATAAAATCATAGAACAGAAATCCTTCTTAGTTACTCTTTTTGTATACTCTGGCAAGAAGCTCAGAACGTGATTTTCGTGTTTTTCCCCCCCTGTAAAGTACCGTTTTCTTTAGAGCAGGGGTGTCCAAACATTTTGCAAGGAAAGCCAGATTTGTTGAGGTGCATATGTGTGTGGGCCGACCATTCAGCAGCATTCGGCCCCTGGGCCAGACTTTGGACAAGCCTCTAGGACATGCAAGAAGGAGGGGACAATTCTGCAGCAACGGAGCCAGGGGCAGGTAGGCTGGGCAGGTGGCCAGGGGGATTGACAGAGGCAGGGAGGGCAGGCAAACCATAAAACCGCAAGCTGATGGCTCCATCCGGTATGGGGAGGGGCCAGCTGGTGGGGATGCATGACAGGCTAAGCCAGCAGAGAGAAGAGGCTGCGGGCCACTCAAAATTTCCAAACAGGCCGTATTTGGGCCCCGGGCCTGACTTTGGACATGCCTGCTTTAGAGGGTTCTCCTTAAGCCAGAGACCAAAACCCTATTCCATCATCTGTGCCTGCAGAAGGATGCTGACGTCGATGGCAGGGGGAGATTTGCAGTAAAATCAAAGCGTTTCCACTTCCGTATCAGATCTCACCACACTTGCCATGTGTTGAGATCGTGTGTTTATTCAGAAACACGCCACAGGCCAAATCATGGACTTCTACATCACCTAGAATCAACATTGGTGACATCATCAGGCTTACGCATGTGTCTTTTATGGAACAAGGTTTAGGCTATAAAGCTGGCAAGAATCCTGAAGATCCTCTAATCCAGTCTTGGCTAGTGCCAGAAGTTGGCTACAAGTGTGGATGGATGGGCTCGGCCATGTCAAGGGCCATTCTCCACGTTTGCCAGCCTCCAGGGACCACAATTGGCTAGTTGGCTGTATTTAGAGTTTTTATTTGTAAACGTGCTACAGTAAGTTTCTGTTAACTAAAATTTTGATTTAATTGGGGTGGGGGTGTTGCATTAACATAAACCCTTCCATTGTCCTTGCCCGGCAGTTCAGGGGGTCTTTCAAACATGGCAGAATTGCTGGCATCCGTGGAAGGGCTTGAGGGAACTTGCTGAACAAGGAATGGAGGGACTTGCAGGACTGTTCCTGGGGGGCTACATAAAGCCCCCCATTGTATTTACTCATCCCTCCGATATAGTAACTCAGATAGATAGCCATTCAACCACTGCTTTAAAATATGCATTCAAGGAGAGAGCAGTGCCTACCAGGCTGGTGAACGCCACCTGCTCAACATTTAGTCCAGGCCAAGTACAGCCTTCCAGATCTGGACTGGAACACCCATCGGTGAGATAGTATGCTCAGTAGTGCAGGGCAATAGGCGTTGCAGCTGCATTTTGTGCACCTCTGAATTTAGCTGAGAGCCTTTTTCCTGGACGAATTCTGCAGTTCCTGTCATGTTCTCTAGATTTCTAGAGCAACGTTGGAAGCAACTCGATGGCACAGAACAACAAGATGTAACAATCACTGTGTGTTGCGCTGACGGACTCTTCATGAATCCATGTCCATGGAGTTTTCTTGGCAGGAATACTGGAGTGGTTTGCCAGTTCCTACTCCAGGCGCCTACAGCACCTGCTATTCCCTGGTGGTCTCCCATCCAAGTACTAACCCGGGCCGACCCTGCTTAGCTTCCGAAATCAGGCGAGATTGGATGTGTTTAGGGCATCTAGGCAGCTTAACAATCACTAGGTGGCAGCAATGATTTCCATGTGAAATACAGGATTCTGTTGTTACCGGGCTATTGTGTGCAGTGTAAACTATGGTCAATGTGGATCTCGTGGTGCAGTGGTTAAAAGGAGTGCTCAGATGGGGAAGGGGTGCAGTGTCTACCCTGAAGAATTAAACTGCAAGCTGCCCAGTGAGAAATCACTGCCTGATAGGTAGCAGACAGACTGCCTGAGGCCCCCACATCTGTTGAGAGAGGGTTTTTTTCAATACTTGCAGGAATGGCTTCCCTGACCCCTCTCTCAAGCCACCAGATAAACTCGCCTGGATAACTTAGAATCTTCACAGACATCTTGCATTAGTATCCCATTTTTTTTCTTAAGGGGGTGTTCATGGCTGTCCCTCAAGACACTTTCCTCACAATAACCCTATGGGGGTAAATCAAATAGAGCTGTTGTGATTAGTCTAAGGTCATTTGAGGAGAAGTGGGAATAGGAACCCAGCTCATAATACAGCATTATTGTCATTACATCACATGGGAATACCAGTCAAAATGCACTGTGCAGTGATTCCATCTTCTCCTTTCACAGGTTGGGTGAGGTTGGGTTGGGTAGGAGAAGCAATGGAAGTAGATGGGGCGGGGGGGGGGAGGAATAAGACCTCCCATGAGTTGGAGGTAGGATAAAATAGGAGCATCTCAGAACATGGACCTCACAAGCTAACAAATGCCTCAATAGGTCTTTGCAACCCATGTTTTTTTAATGCCACAAATGGGACCTTTTAAAATAAAGGCAGGGCAAACACTAGATTGCAGTGGCTTGGAGTTGTGACATACAGTAGAACCCCGGTATCCGCTGGGGATTGGTTCCAGGCCTTCCCATGGATAATGAAATCCGTGGATAAGAGAGAACGCCTGCCCACCCACCCCCAAACTGCTGTTTCCTGACAGTAGCTTGCTTTATGACTGCTGTTTTGAGACAGCAGCTTGCTTTATCGCCACTGTTTGTGACAACAGCTTGCTTTACAGCTTGCTTTGTGGCTGCTGAATTATTTAATTTTTTCCTCTAGCAACCGTGGATTAATGACTCAGTGAATAATGAATCAGTGGATATGGCAGTCCTACTGCAATCTGGTTTCAGTCTGTGGACAATCAATATCAGTTCTGGAGGAAGGGCAAAATGTGGAAGAACACTCAGGGGTAGATTGGAGCCCATTTGGACCCACAGCCGCTGTGGGTGTTCTCTTTCTTTTCCCAGGCCAGGGTTGCAAAACTGCACACCGGCTGATCAGCATGTGATTTGTGGCTTCAACCGGTGAGGGTGACACATAACACTCTCTGCTTGCCACAAACAGCTTGCGAAACACTAACAAAAGCAATGTGACAAGAAACCCAAATGCTACCCAAGAACAAAAACTTGTATCTTGAGTCTTTTCACCTTCCTGTCTGGTGCATGTATGACCATACATCCCAATTCTTTAAACGGAAGGCATCAGATTCGGAGGCAGCCATCAGAATCTGTAACAAACTGTAATGTCACTTCTGCAAATAAGAAATTATAAATATTTTCTGCCGTTCTACCTGCAAGTAAAGACCTTTCACTTCAACCAAGTTTTCCCTTGGTGACTGGCTGAAAGGAAAAATTTTAAAAATAGCTTCTTGTGCCTTAATTGCTTTCAAATACGTTTTAGTATAAATTTTAGTTGCACTTTTAATATAGTGTTTGTTTAATTCTTTTTAAAGTGTTTGTATAATTATTGTTTTAACTTTTAAATATTTTCTTTTAATGATGTGTCAGTAGTGATTTATGGTGACCCTTTCTGGCTGCGAGCCATATTCCTGGGGGGTCTGATTCCCCACTGTGCCTTCAGGGAGAAGAGCCAGCCTGTGTGGCCTTGGAAAAGCTGCACAGCCCCAGGGAGCCCCCCCCCCCCCAGAAGAAGGGAAATGGGAAACCTCTTCTGAGTACAGTGGTACCTCTGATAACGAATTTAATTTGTTCCGAGGCAATTTGTTATCCGAAAAAAATTGTTATCCGAAACATAGTTTCCCATTGAAATGAATAGGAAACCGATTAATCTGTTCCAGAGGTCCGGAAAAAAGCTAAAAAGCTGTTTTTCCCCCCCAGGCCTCTTTATAAAGTGCACTTTAAAGGCATGCAGTGCTGGAACACAAACCCCCCAAACTAGCTCCCTACCTTTCCAAGTTTGAAAGGTCCAAATTCATCAGCAGAAAAATGTCCAGAATGGCTCCAAAACACCATTAAGAAACACTCTAACTCCTCCCACCCCTCCACAAACTGTGGGGGGGGGTGCAATGCATCCTTGGGTACACTCTTTTGCAAGGCATTTTGAAACATTTGTTATCTGAGGCAGCCCTATACCTGGAAATTTCCATTTGTTATCCAAAACATTTGTTATCCAAGGCATGACTGTATCTGGAAGTTGAGTCATAGCAACTGGATCTCTTTTCTTGACAGACTGAAACATTGTGTTACTCATCCAAGCAGCTTCATCAGTCTGAGGAAAGTTAGTGGCAAGTCCTTGCCCTCTGAAGATGCCGGCATTGAGACTGGTGAAACGTCAGGAAGAAAAACTTCCAGAACATGGCCAAACATATCAAAAAAATTCACATCTATCGGATCCCAGCCGTGAAAGCCTTTGAGAATACATTAAACCTCCCATTTATAGTTCACAGTTTCACCTCACCCTGGTCTGAATAGGCTCATTAGGTGGAAAATGGCCTAGGGCAGTGATAGTGAACCTTTGGCACTCCGGATGTTTTGGACCACAACTCCCAAAATTCCAAGCCTGCATGGCCAATGACAAAGGACTGTGGGAGTTGTAGTCCAAAACATCTGGAGTGCCAAAGGTTTGCCACCACTGGCCTAGGGGGTGCTTGAAAGTCCGACATATGCAACCTTTCCCAATACCCATTAAATATGGGTCATTAGCTGTGGCCTTGCTGGTAGAGGTGTGAAGTGCTTCTGATTTGTATGAGGCTTGATGAAAGGGCAGCATGATCAGTGGCAGACACACTGTGTCCGAGCCCCCAACCTCTGTTGAGAGAGTGGTTTTCAATACACACATGAATGGCTTCCCTGACCCCTCTCTCAAAAACCACCTCTCTTCTCTGTCTAATATGTATACCTTCTCATCTTTCAATTGGTGCCCTTTGTCCTTCAAGTGGAGATGTACTGCTGATTCTGGTCATGAGCTGTTGCCCTTCCTATGTTGGGTCATCCTCCTGTTTAATGGCTGTTTAATTTCTCCATTGTAGAGACTTGTGCACCCAAAGGACCTGACACAAAAACACAGAAGGATCAATAGTATATGCAGTTCAGTCCAGTGAGGAGTTTGCAGAGCTCTACGTTGGAGAAACCAAACAACCACAAAACAGGATGGCTGAGGAGGGGCAACAGCATAGGTCCAGAATCAACAGTGTACCTCCACTTGAAGGACAAAGGGCACTCACTCAAAGATGAGGGTGTACAAATATTAGACAGAGAAGACAGGTGGTTTGAGAGAGGCGTCAGGGAAGCCATTCATGTGTGTATTGAAAACCTCTCTCAACAGTGGTAGGGGACTCAGGCAGAATCTGTCTGCCACTTATCATGCTGCCCTTTCATTGATCTCCAGACAAATTTAAATATTATCAGTCATGCATGAATGTGGTAGAGGTTTCATTTTTAAAAAAAAAAACCAAAGCAAAGTTTAGTGACATGCCTATAGCCAATCACTGTATCACATTCTTTTCCAAGTTTTCATAACTCGTATCATTTTTGCATGCCTCATCACAACCCACAAAAGTCTGTGGCTGGTTTCTCTTCTGCAATCTCTATTGTGCTGCAGTCTCTTGTCTTTTTACTGTGAGTGCTAAATATAAACTAGCCTTGATAGTTTTCTGAAGCTTGGCCATAATAACACTCCAGACGATTTCTTTGAATATAGAATAGGTCAGCCATACCTTTGCCTTGGAAGGATTGGCCTCTGGGGCAAAATGAGAATGACTCAAACTCTGTTCATGTAAGTCAGTCATGTCCAGACTTCAGCCCTCCTGATGTTTTGGACCACAACTCCCAGAATTCTAGGCTTAGATTACCAATGGCAAAGGACTGTGGGAGTTGTGGTCTAAAACATCTGGAGGGCCGAAGTTTGGACATGCCTGATGTAAGTTATGTTTATAATGTTTTTAACTTAACCTTTTTCCTGCTTCTCTTTCAAGGCAGCACTGGTCCTGTGTAATCCCTTTCATTGCTGAAAACCCATAGGAGATGTGTGAGGGGAGGAGGAAGTCTTTAATAATTGAAATTGCCACCAGCCGGATGACTGTAACAGTCGCAGCAATTTTTAGCAATTAAAGATTTCCTCCTCGAGTCCCACAGATCCCACAGCATTCAAGCAATGGAAAAAAATCACTCAGGACCTGTGGGGACCTTGGGGCAGAAATAGGAAAGGTTTAAATTCCAAAATAAAATAAAATAAAAATTGTGCCAGTTGAAGACATCACCAGCCTGAAGTGGCATTGATTACACAAATTGGATTTTAGTTACTGTTTCTTCAATTAAAAAATCTTGTTGATTTTACTTCATATTAAGAGTTAACTGTAGATCCCTACTGCAATTCCTTCTCCAAGTTTGGTACCTACAATGGATTCCTCATCTTGCTGTTGTTTACTGTTTGTCCTTGGAAGTGTTCTTTGATGCAAACAACATCTTCAGCAGATGGGATGGGGGATTTTGCCAAAAATTGGTCCCAGTCTGAGCTTCTTCTACACCAGCACACCCACCTGAAACAGGTTTTCAAAGGGTGTGGGGGGGAGTCAGTGGCATAATGTATTTGTTTATACCAGGGGTCCTCAGCCTAAGGCCCCGGGGCTGGATGCGGCCCCCCAAGGTCCTGAATCTGCCCCCCGGGACCAATTGCAACCCCCACCTACCCCCTGCTTTGCGAGCAAGCCAGTCTCTGCAACTGATTCTATTGCTGAGGCAGTTCAAAGCAGTGGGCTATGTCGCTTCTCCCACCCACCCCCAACTACCGCCCAGATGATCAGCATGCTGGCTAGTGGGGCATTCAGAGTGGGACGGCTACGACAAGGTCCCCCACTCCCCCTACCCACCGCCCAGATGGTTGGGGCACCGGGTGCAGCCGAGCGGGGCAGCTTATAACAGGAGGGCTGCGGCAAGGTCTCCCACTCCCTCCATGGCCCTGAGGCCCCACCCCTGCTCCTCCTCCTCCCTGCCCACCTGGCTTCCTTGTGTGGCTGCCGCCTGTGTTATTGTAGTTGTGAGGAATGAAGGGGGCAGGCAGAGGCAGCGCCAGCCAACCTTCCGAGCCAGAGCAGCCATGGCAGTGGACCGCTGGAGGGATGGACGGCAGGTGACCGAGGGGGAAACAGAGCTACTTCCCGCCCACCCAGTCCCCTCTGAGCTGTTGCCTTGCTCCGTGGAGTGAGGGAGGGGAGGAGGGAGCACAGCCATGGCTGGAGGCTGAAGCTGCCACCACCATCACTGGGTTAGAGACCAGCGAGGAGGTGGTGGTGGAGAAAGAAGAAAAGGGAAGAGAAGGCCAACGGTGGCCTGGGCCTGGTTCCTGGGAGGCTGGCGGGGCTGCATTTGTCCCCGGTTGGTGATGGGTGGGCTGGCGAGCCAAGAGAGCACCACAGCCTGGCTGGACTCAGCCAGTGAGCGGGCTGCAGGTGGCTTTGGGCATGCCTTCCTGCCTCCCCTCCCTCCTTCCCAGCCCTTGCTCCCTTCCTCCCTCACTTGCAGTACACCAGTCGGGCTGGGCCAGGCCAGCCCAAGAGAGGAGGCAGCTTTCCCTCCAGGGCACAGTGAGGACGTGATGGCCAGGGCACACGGCTGGATCTGCGCGCAGTGGCACCAGCCTTGCTGCCCTTGCTGCAGCTGCTGCTCCTCATCCTGAGTGGCCACTCAGAAGGTGATGGGGGGCCTGAGTTTGCCTGGACTGCCACCTCTCTCCTGACACAATGAAGGAAGGAAAGAAGGAGAGCCGCTCCAGCCGCTGCCACTGTAGGAGGAGGAGGAGGAGGTAGAGGAGCAGCAGAGGGATCCCAGCGGTGTCACCTCAGGGTAGTGATCTGTAGCAGGAAGCATTGCAGGGGCCCTGGAGACACAATGATCATGGGACAATCATGGGGGGCTCTGCCCACTTGCTCCTCCCTCCCCCCTTTTTTCTATGTCGCCCCTTTTTTTTTTTGGGAGTGTGGTCAAGCCCCCAGTGGTGTCTGGGGTGTGGTGAGCCGGCCTGCTGTTGAGGACCCCTGGTTTATACCCTCAGCCAGGCCAAGACAGGTGCCTTCTCAAACCAATGATATCTGTTCTATTAACCTCTCTTCTCACGACATGAATAATTGCTGAGATTTTGTTAGGGCATACACATCATATTTGAAGTACAAGAGCATATGTTAATAGCTGTTGTGAGTTTTTCGGGCTGTTTGGCCATGTTCTGGAAGTTTTTCTTCCTGACGTTTTGCCTGACTCTGTGACCGGCATCTTCAGAGAGCAAAGAGGTCAGGGAACAAGGAGTTTGTCTCTGTGCTCTGGGGTTCTTTCTGTGCTCTTACTCCAGAGCACAGAGAGAACTCCTAGTTCCCTGAGCTCCTTGCCCTCTGAAGATGCTGCCCAGAGAGTCTGGCAAAACGTCAAGAAGAAAAACTTCCAGAACATGGCCAAACATCCTGAAAAATTCACAACAACTGTCAGATCCCAGCCGTGAAAGCCTTTGAGAATACATTAAACCTCCCATTTATAGTTCATGGTTTCACCTCACTCTGGTCTGAATTGGGCTCATTGGGAGGATAATGGCCTAGGGGGTGCTTGAAAGTCTGATATATGCAACCTTTCCCAACACCCATTAAATATGGGTCATTAGCTGTGATCTTGCTGGTGGAGGTGTGAAGTGCTTCTGATTTGTATAAGGATTGCTGAAAGGGCAGCAAGATACTGTAAGTGGCAGATAGACGGTGCCTAAGTCCCCCACCTCTGTTGAGAGAGGGGTTTTCATTACATACATGAATGGCTTTCCTGACTTCACTCTCAAAAACCACGGAGCAGCTCAGGGAACTAGGTGTTCTCTCTGTGATCTGGGTTATATAACCCTGAGCTCCTTGCCCTCTGAAGATGCTGGCCACAGTCTGGAGAAACATCAGGAAGAAAAAGTTCCGGAACACAGCCAAAGAGCCTGAAAAACTCACAACAGCTTTGAGATCCCAACCGTGAAAGCCTTCAAGAAAACATGTATTAATGTTTCAGCCACTCAGTTGTGTCTGAGAAACCAGAATGTAAACAACGCCTGAGCTACACTCCAGATGACATCAGAAAGCAAAGCAAAGTAAGAGGCTGACTACCTGGGCATTCAGGCCCTCCGAAAAATGGCGATCAGAGGATGAATTAAGTGGAGCATACCAAATAATGAAGTGGCTTAAAAAGAGGACCCCTTCTTTGGCATCACTCAGGAGCTAAGAAAGTAAAAAAAAATTAAAAAATGAATTAGGGAAGTGCTTGCTTTTGTTTGTTGTTTTGTTTATTTCTGTTTGTTTACATCCAGCTTTCTGTAGCAGCCCTGAATTTGCAGCAGCTTTTTATCTTCAGATAGGAGGTTGGCCACTAAAGAGTTTTAAGAGGCTATTCTAGCTTTAAAAATATGTATTAAAGTAAATGTTATTTTTACAGATTTTAAAATGTTCTGTGTTGCTGCCAGCAAATCGGGGGGGGGGTGTCCCTCAGTCCAGTGGTCACCCACCCCTACCATAAGTCAATTAGGATTCAAGCCAAAATTGTCACATTAGGGATACTTGCGTTTCTGATTAAACTTAAGCTGAATCTTCAAAGAATTGTAGCCACCAACAAACCTGCTAATGCTTTAGAGAACAGGCAAACATCCAGCAATATCAGGCTGCCTTAGCAAGTCTGTGAAATCTTTTGGTGGTTTACCAATGTTGGGCCATCCCTCACCTTGTATTTCCATAGTTTCAGAATAGCTGTTGCCATAACACACCATAACTAATAGCGTAACCAAGACACCACAATATCTACAGTATGTAGCATGTCTTTGGTTTCCTGTTGTTCCTATCATATGCATCGCAGAAGACACTGGAAGAGTCAGCAGGAACCAGAGGGTTTTCTTTAAAGGATGTCCAGGAAGTTAAGTTGATAGCTGTGGTTTTGGTGAACCTACCACAACATTTCCACCTGATGATATATGAAGCCATTTTTTTTCATCAAAAAGAAGTGAATGGGGAAAACGAAGTGACTTTCTGAAAACAATGGTATCCACCAATCCATCACCACCATCTTCTTGAAGCATTTATTTTAGAGAGGCCTCTGGATCTCTGTGTACTCCTATGGTGGAATTCCAGGTCAGTTGTTTTCAATCCATATTTAATCCAATTTCCCCGCTCTCCATCCATCAAAAACAAACAAATGAAAAATCACCAAGACGCACCAATAAGGCCAAAATAGTTACCCTCTCATTTTAACTTTACTGTTCTGACTCAAAATGACAACAGAAAGAAGGAAGGCAGCAATAACTTGAAATGACTTTTGGGGGAAATGAAAGAAGGCAGTGCCTAAGCAGGACTGCCAATAAGAAGATAAAAACATGGTCACAGAAGAACCACACACTACTGTCGACGCTGTCAGTGTTGAAATTGAAATAGTCAAAATATTTTGTACACCTTGCTTCTATCATCCCATCCAAATGAAGCCTGCGGCCAAGAAATCAGAAAAGTGAGACTCAAAAGAACAGCAATGAAGGAATTAGAAAATACCATCAAATGGAATGATGTGTCAGTAGAGGCCAAAATCATCCACCCTCTTGTATTTCCAGTCACCATGTATGGTTGTGAAAGCTGGAGAATTAGAAAAGCTGACGGGGGGGGGGAATCACTCTTGAACAACAGTGTCTAAGAGGTGACCTGATTGAAGTTTATAGAATCATACACGGTATGGACAAAGTGTGTGTGTGTGTGTGTGTGTGTGTGTGTGGTGTCGTTAGAGTAGATAAGGAAAAACTGTTTTCCCTATCGCACAACACTAGAACTAGGGGGCACTCTGTGAAACTTTTGGGTGCTAGATCTCAAACAAAGAAGAGAAAGTACCTTTTCACCCAGAGGATCACTGGTCTGTGGAACTCCCTGCCAGAAGAAGTGGTGACAGCTGTCAGCCTTGACAACTTTAAGAAAGGATTGGACAAGTTCATGGAGAACAAGGGTATCAATGGCTATCATTCTGGATGCCTGAGGACAACCTCCGGGTTGGAGAGACAGGCAGGATATCTCTCAATGCAATTTGCAGGGAATTGTAAGCAGGTGAAGACATCTGCTTGGGAATACCCTGAAGCAAATGGTGAGCCACTGTGTGAGACAGGATGCTGGACTGGATGAGAAACTACTTCCCTTCTCTTCTGGGAAAAATGTATGTTGTAGCTCAGTGGTCCTCAACCTGTGGGTCTTCACATGTTCCTGGACTGCAACTCCCAGAAATCCCTTCCAGCACAGTGAGTGGTAGAGGCTCCTGGGAGTTGCAGTCCAGGAATATCTGGGGACCCATAGGTTGAGAACCAGTTGGAAGGTCTGAACAGTGTCTTCCAAGAAAGAGAGAAAGCAGTGACTGTGGAATAGGGCATGAATGGGTAGAAGAAAGTTCTGGATCCAGTCATAAATTGTGTAGTAAATCTCTAAACATTTCCTAACCCCCATGTTTAACCATCACAGCGTGATTCCCCTCTGCCCTAAATTATGCTGCTGAAATAGAGCAAGCTTGGAGCGAAAACCAAACGTACAGAAGTTTGTTAATATGGAGGGACCTCTTATATATAGAAACCTGCTACAGGAGATGCCAAGTCATCAGACAGAGGTGGAACGAGTTACGTTTTAGGATTAAAATTCCAAAGTCTCCCCATGTAGCACGACAGGAACCCCTCAGCCAACTCATGACAGCTCTACCCTTCCATGCAAACAATCTGCTTTTAGTTTTCGTGCCAATCTTCCTGTACATTTAGCAGCATAATTGAAGGCAGGGAGAAAGAAAGTGAATTGAGGAGGGGAGCAGGGGTGTCATTCTAGTGTTACCTTCAGGTACATCACGGCCTGGGAGAATCGTCTCCACATGTTTCAGAAGAAACACAGAGCAATGAACAGAACGACAGGATTGGGAAATGGTGTGTGAGATCACTGTGGCCGATGTGGGTTTTTCCTGCGCCCTTTGTGGGCTCTCGCACATCCTTCAGCTGTATCGAGTGCGGTTATTGCTTTTCCTGTGATGCGGCCGAACACGTACGCAACAAAGAGCAGGCCTCTCCCTCTTGTCTCACAGTCTGGGAAGTAGTTCCGCGACAGAGAAGAACTCAGCTGGACGAGAAGCTTTTATTGGCAAGACTGACCCCAGCTGTGGACACAATTCAACACAGGTAGAAGAGGGCCTGGTTGGAGGGGGGAGGCATAGAAGTATTTATGGGGCAGTCTCCTCGTTTACAGATTACGGCACGGGAGAAATCTGAGCAGTGTTACTTCTCCCTTGCCTGAAATCAGAAACAGTCTTTACAGAGGAAGTGGACTTGTCCATGAAAGCTCACATTATAAGCAAAGCAAAGTGATCTGCTTATATACCGCCCCATACCACTTCAAGTAGTCTTTGGGTGGCTTACAGTTTAATTACAGTATGCAGGCTACACATTGCCCCCCCAGCAAGCTGGGTACTCATTTTACTGACCTCAGAAGGATGGAAGGCTGAGTGAACCTTGAGCCTGCTACCTGGGATTCAACCCCAGGTCGTGAGCACAGTTTTAGCTGCAGTGCAGGCATTTAACCACTGTGCCAAGAGGCTCCTTACATAGCAAACTTTACATTGCCCCGTTTTTGTCTTTGTTATTTGTATTTTTCTTTTGTTTTGTTTTTTTTGTGTGTTCTCTGTGATTCATTTCCATATCATTGCCTCGTTGATCTCACCACACTATTTTCACAGGGACAAGTGGCAGTATTTTTTCCCTGGTGCCACTGAGAGAGATTTGAGCTGGAACTCACTTCCAAAGCAGAATCTCAAGGCACTTAACATTGCCTGAAGGCTGAACTTGGTCATGAGTGTATGCGACCTTCTCATTTCATTTGCTCAGTCAAATCCCTGCCTAGATCTTGTCATCAGAATATCTTACGGTTTGCCGTTTTGCTGTCTAAAATATCATGTCTTTTATATCCCTCCTGTATAAAAGATTTACAGCATGCTTTAGTTCTGAAATAACAGAGCAGGTTTACTTGTTAATGGAACATCTTTTTAAAATCCTACGATGAGGATTGTGCTTTTTTAATGTGACTACTGAAAGACGCAGAATTTTTTAAAGCAGCACTACAGAGTTCTTAAGAGAAGCGACACTGATTATTATTTAAAGTTAATATTTATTATACAGCAATGAGCTTGCCATCTTGAGTTGGTTTCTATCTCTATGGAGGCTTGGCAGAAGACAGATCAGAACTGATTTGGTAGAAATGTAATTGGCAAGAATTGCTTGACCTACAATTCCTTAACAACAACAAGAGCAACAAAATTATCTTCCTGGCCTATCTCCTCCCCAACTCCAGTTCCCTAAATTTGGTTTGTGTAATGCTGATGGTGCAGGGGAACTTTGCTAAAAATATATAGGAATCTGGTTATTCCTTTAGTTAACAGAATATAAGGCAGGAAAACAACAAAACAGAAACACAGGGAAGGACCCTACCTGGTTTGCGCACAAAACCAGCACTTTGCATGGTGAAAATCACTCTAGAAGCATTTGAAGTAGAAAACAAGGTGACTTTACTTGCAGTTACCATCCGTAGTTGTAGATGGAGAGAAAAACAGGAAGGAAATGGAGTCCTAGTGTACAGGAGAAAATGGGTAATGAGTGCAATTTAAAAGATTCCACACAATTACAATAAGTATTCTTGTAGGCTTTCACAGCCGGGATCTGATGGCTGTTGTGGGGGTTTGGGGCTGTTTGGCCATGTTCTGGAACTTTTTCTTCCTGGTGTTTCACCAGACTCTGTAGCCAGCATCTTCAGAGGGCAAGAAGCTCTGGAACTAGGAGTTCTTCCCTGAGCTCCTTGACCTCTGAAGATGTCAGCCATAAAGTCTGGCGAAACATCTGGAAGAAAAACTTTGAACATGGCCAAATACGGCAGCCTGAAAAACCCATAACAGCCAATTACAATAAGATTGCTTTTAAAAAATTAGGAACAAATGTGATTACAGGATTATATCATTCAAGCAGAAACACACCAAATGAAAGCTAATTTACCCTGTCTGACTCATACCTAAGCAAAGAGATGCAATAGTTCTGTGGCGTACTCCAAAGCATTCCCAGCATAGCTTTGTGAAATGGTGCATAGAGGTAATTTCCATGAAGCCCATATATATTTCCTAGGGATGGGCACAAAATGAAAAAATGAAATGCTGTTTCAGCATGTCATAACGTAATGAAATGAAACGACACGAGGAAGCAGCATTTTGTTACATACAAAACAAAATGGTGGGGGGTTGTTTGTTTAAATCAACCATTTTGTTCTGTCTGTAAGCTGTTTGGGGGAGGGGAAAAGTTTTTTTTAAAGCTCTGGGCTTTTTAAAAAAACCTTTTCACCTCCCCCAGCCCCCACCTGCCAGCTGATCGGCACTAGGGTGGGGGAAAATTTCCCCACCCAAGCGCCGATCAGCTGGTAGGCGGGGCTTGGGGAGGGGGGAAAGTTTTTTTTTTTTAAGCCCAGGGCTGTTATAAAAACTTTTTTCCCCTCCACCACTTTCCAGGCCTCCCCCCATGAACCATTTTGGGGGACAAAAGGAAATGAAATGAAACATAATTTTTTTTGTTTCATGCCCATCCCTAATATTTCCCTATGACCACAAAACAAAAGCAGGATCATTTGCCATACGGAATAAGGCAAGCTTATACAGTGGTACCTTGTATAAAGGAATTAATTTGTTCCAAATGAAATTATGTTAAGCAAATTTTCCTTTATACAAATTTCCCATAGGAATGCGTTGAAATGGAGTAATTCCATTTTTATGTTGTACGGATTTGCCCCATAGGTGATTATGTTAAGTAAATTTCCCCTATCTCCGGAATTTTTTATGTTGTACAGATTTTATGTTATACAAACTGTTTGTTATACGAAGGTCCACTTTACTAAGATACTCCTCTAATGATATATTTAATGCATCATATCTGTTTCTGCCTTGATAATCTCCCATGGTTGTTATCATTATAGGAGATACATGCAATATCTCTTAGAGAGGCAATATGCAATCCCTCTTATGAAAGAATTAGGGAAAGTTATCTTTTTAGATTAGGGTCAAAATCCTCTTGCGTAAATTTACACCGATGGAAAAGTGGTGACATCACAATGGAGGAGATTTTTGGCAATTAGGTTTCCCCCCCCCTTATTTTTCCATGGCTTTGTCTGATATATGCATAATCTGTTTCATCATGTGGAAAGAAGCCAAGGGAAGCTACAGGATTGAAGAAGGAAATATTTTATTGCCCAAAATCACAGCCGCCAATTGGTGTTACCAGCAGAGGGAGACCTTTTGGGTTATTAAAGGTTTCCTCCTTCTGGCCCACAGCTTCCACACAATGAAATGGATTACTCATGAGTCAGACAAGCCTTAGGGGAGAGAGGGGAAATCTTTAATTACCAGTTCCGCCTCTGCTTGTGAAGTGATCACCAGTGTAGATTATGCAAGAAAAATGCTGCCAATAGCACTCACTAATGAGCCAGCCACATTAGAGACCAGTCTTGGCACATGGGATCTGTGAGTTGCCATCCCAAAGGTCGTGGTTTCATATGTTGGACTTGACACCCAGGTCAGTCTTTGTCACTCATTTTTTTACTCTGTTTTCATGGACCAAATTTTCCAGGAACTCAGATGGACTCGGGGCTACAGATGGGTCCAGCCAAGTTCACCTGGAGAGCTGTATTTGGCTTTTATCTCGTTGGGCTGGCTGTTGTCTCAAATGCCTGTACGAATTACCAAACAAGTAAGTATGAAATTACCCATTCAGAAAAGCTACAGTTCTTTCCTCAGAACACAGAAACTGGCTTTGTAGCAAATCATACTACTGTATTCATCCAACCTTGGTTCCCCATGTAGACTAGAATTCCCAGAAATCTTCACTGCTACATGTGCTGTCCAGAATTTCTGGGAGTTGCAGTGCAATATTGTTTACTCAGACTGGTCAAGTCACTCTTGATGTTCTTGGACAGAGGCCTTATCCTGAGCTTACAAAACTTTGCTTTTTTTGAACTAGAACAATGGGGGATACTGGGAGTTGTAGTCCAAAAAGGAACATGTCCAGCTGCTAACTTTTCCCACCATCTAGTCCAGTGGTTCTCAACTGGTGGGTCCCCAGATGTTCCTGAACTGCAACTCCCAGAAATCCTTTCCAGCACGGCGAGTGGTGGAGGCTTCTGGGAGTTGCAGTCCGGGAACATCTGGGGACCCACAGGTTGAGAACCACTGACCTAGTCCTTGGTCTTTTTCAAGTGGAGATTCAGGAAAATGAATCCAGGTCCTTGGACATTTGAAGAGTCCTCTCAGATGGCTGGTAGAGACAAGTATGGACATGCTCCTTCCCTCCTCTTCTTTGGCTGTTCAACCATCCACTGATAGGAGCATGGGTTTGCCTCTCACAATGAGTGGGGACATCAGCCAAGGAGATGGGGCAGAGAAGCCTGTGCTTCTTCTAGAGAGACTGGTTGAGGAGCTGAAGCAGGAGCACAGAGGAAGAGAGGAGGAGTATGCACCATCTGGTGATGAGGGGATCCAGCCAGATAGAGTGGGGGAGTGTGTGTAGCCATGCGACAACAAACCAGCATAAACCTCTGAACTGAGAGATCCATGCCCTGTCCCATGGCCAGTCACTAAGGGAATGCCTGCCTGAAGGGAAAGACCACTGCCTGCTTGAGGAACAGTAGCAAAAAAGGGGCCAGTCTCACCTGCTGTGGGAGGGAGTCCCAGAATGTCGGAGCAGCAGCAGAGAAGGCCCTCTCCTGTGTCCTCAACAAATGCACCTGTGAAGGTGGTGGGGCCAAGAGAAAGACCTCCCCAGTGCTAAACCTGCCCTTAACCCAAAGCCCGATGCTAACCACATTGCTGAACTGATATACCGTACAGTGGTACCTTGTATAAAGGAATTAATTTATTCCAAATGAAATTGTGTCAAGCAAATTATACAATTTTCCCATAGGAAGGCATTGAAAACAGAGTAATCCCTCATTGTGACCATTTTTATGTTGTACGGATTTGCTCCATAGACGATTCTGTTAAGCAAATTTCCCCTATCTCCAGAATTTTTTATGTTGTGCAAATTTTATGTTGTACAAACCGTTTGTTATACGAGGGTCCACTGGACTAGAATTGTCAATGGAGTCAGAAGATACCACCTAATAATTCACTTACTCAATAGAAAGAGCATGTGTTTATGCAACTGCATAAGGGTAAGCAGCTTAAGATTTCCCTCTCTTTCAGTATATTTTATTTATTTATTTATTTATTTATTTGACTTGTATACCGCGCCATCTAGCAACAAGGCCACTCTGTGCGGTTTACAGAAAATTCCATCAATTCCATTCCACACCTGGCCTCGCACTGTTTCTGACAGCAGGTGTGCAACCAAGTGCATAATAAGGATTCTTTATGCCTATAAAAGCCAGTATGCTTTTGCCCCCGTGCACATTGGGAAATGTCAACAGGATTTTGTTTGAAATATGAGAAACGTGGACCCAACCCTTTCCCACCCCTTTCTGTCTTCTTGACGTTGTTGCATACCTGTAAGTGCATGGAATTTAACCCGCTGGTGGTCCTGTTATCCATAGGTTGTGTTATCACTCCCATATCTGTGGAGGAAGGAAAATCAATAAGGGTGCCCTTCAATCACAGCGAAAACTCCCTCGACCTGTGCCTTTGGAATAACTTGACATCAACGTGGGGCAATGCTTGCCACTTTTCTCACGGAGTCTGCCAGCATCTCCTAACTGCATTCAGAGAACATGTCCTTTTAGAAGGGAGAATGCTGGTCTTCCAGAATGTGAGCAAAAAGGCCAATGGGACCTACAGGCTCGAGGACATCTCTGGACGCTGTGTGGCCTCCTTCCACGTCTCTGTCTTGGGTATGTCTGAATGGCCAAGTTCTGTGTTGAGAGGAGGTGGGGCTGTGATGGTTTCCTTCAAGACCAAGGTGAGGAACCTGTGTCACTCCAGATGTTTCTGGACTCCAACTTCCACCAAGTCTAGCCAGCACCACCACTAGTGGTCACCACTGACCTCAGTCAGAAACAGGGAAGGTCAGCTGTGAAATAATCTAAACATGCTAGCTTCTCATTTCCCCTCACATCCATTTCTGAGATAGGGGCTGCAGGACCCTTTCTTTGTATGACTCAGAAAGCAGCTGCTACAAGTCATGTTTTACAGTGACGTTCATGTCCTGGATAAAAAAGCTTATGCACTACGGAGAAAATCAGCGCTACTTAAAATCCTCCCTCGGGAGGTGAATGTCAGAGTCAGAGGAAACTGACTCTGAAGTTGGTCTTGTGAATGATTTCTGAGAGGCTGAGAGACCAAATCAAAGTTCTAGGGAATACACATTCCCTCCCAGTGGTTAAGGGCCTTTTCACACAACCCCTCAGATCCGCTGGTCCCTTAAATTCAGACCAGCGATCTTGAGGGTTCCTTGCTGTTCCTCCGTCCCCACCCCCTCCACACTTCCTTGTTCTGTCTGCGGAAGGGAGGGAGGGAGGGGGGAAAAGCCTTAGACACGGACAAAAGAAGAAACCCTTACCTCCCGTGCGTGCGTGGAAGCTTGCTCCGAGCCCCAGTTTTACTTCCTGGTTGCTCTTAAAGGGGCGGAGGCGATAGAAAAACAACAAAAAGAAGCAAGGAGAGCTCAGGCACTCTCCGCATCAAATATTTTTCACCTCCCAAAAGCAAGTACAAGAAAGTGCAGCTGGGTCGCGCTTAGGTGGGCGGGGGTCGCACTTAATTGTCTGCAAACTCCGGACCTGGTGGGAAAACATTTTTAAGGTCCGGAGCTTGCAGCCCTTTGCCGCGGAGCTTAGGGGTCGTGTATAAAAAAATTGCTTTATTTTATTTTATTTTATTTTATTTTATTTTATTTTATTTTATTTTGTGAATTCAATCAAGGAAGGAGGAAAAAAATAGAGGGAAGGGGGAAGGGGAGGGAGATAGAAAGGCAAGAAAAGGGGAGGAGGGGAGAAGAGTACAAAATTATTTTTTTTACATCTCTACTTAAGTGTATTGCTTATATACTATGTTATCCCTGTTCAGTTACTTATTGCTCATTAACATCATCTATTTCTATGAGTCCCCCCCTTTTTACCCTGTTCTCTTTTATAACGTACTGCAGATTCTTGTTGTTCACCGCCCAAAGTGGCCCTATGTTCGATGGGTGGTATAAAAATCATAAATAAGAAAATAAGAAAATACTTTCCAGTAGGTAATTCAGAAGTGCAGGTGTTCCTTGTGAGTCAGCCCCCAAAGCCATCCTGACACTATGGCAAGAATCAAAAATTGAGGTGACTGGATTTGTGCATATCAACCACTAAAGAGCAGCCGTGTGTGTGTGTGTGTGTGTGTGTGTGTGTGTGTGTGTGTGTCCACCTAAAATAATCTCATCATGATTTACGTGTGCTGCTTTTATGCTGCCCCATAGCAGCACTCAAAGCTCTCTCTAGGAAGGCCACAATTTTAATTTTGCACCTATGTATTTCCCACACACCCCAGGGAGATGGGCACTCAGTTTACCAACTTCTGAAGGATGGGCAGATGGGACAGTCTTGAGCTGCATATCTGAGCCCATCAGGATTGAACCTGGGTCATGAGCAGAGTCTTGACTACAGTGCTGCAATTTAACAACTTCAACAAGGAGGCCCTACTTTGTGTTACTATGGGGATAGTTTACCACAAAATGTAATTCCTAGTACAATCCCTTTATTTATTTATTTATTTATTTATTTATTTATTTATTTATTTATTTATTTATTTGGTTGGTTGGTTGGTTGGTTGGTTGGTTGGTTGGTTGGTTGGTTGGTTGGTTGGTTGGTTAGTTAGTTCGTTAGTTAGTATCCCACCCAACTGGCCTAAAAGGCCACTATGGCCAGCTAACAACAATAAAATATAAAAATACAATCAACTAGTAACAAAAAAAGAAACATAATCAAGTAGCCTTGTGGCGCAGTGGTTAAACTCCTGTACTACTGGAGTTCATGGTTGACTCAGCCTTCCATCTTTCCAAGGTCAGTAAAATGAGTACGCAGCTTGCTTGGGGGGGGCAATGTGTAGCCTCCATACTGTAATTAAACTGTAAACCGCCCAGAAACGACTTGAAGTGTTATGGAGCGGTATATAAGTAGAACATTTTTAATCAAGTTTTTTAAGAGAAAAAAAAACTAACAATAATATTAAATTACATCAACAACATTATGATTTAAAAATTAAGTTACATTTAGATTTAGATTTCTTTCTCCGCTTCTAAATGGATTGCAGCTAAGCTTAAAACAGGGAGCCTGGGGCAGGAGTGTGTGTGGCAGATGTCATAACTCCCTGCAACGAAGAAAGTCTGAGAGCTTCAACCCGTTAAGTCCTGATTTGCTATATCACTTTCCCCTCCAGTTAATCTGTTTAATTTATAGAACCCTTGGAACTATCTCCCTCAACAACCAGTCCTGCAAATTGGGTTTGCAAACTAGGACCGGCCAATCACAGACAAACATGCTAAATTCAAAATACAGAAGTCTGAAAACATGCAACAGCAAACAACCTTCTATCACCATGCCAGTAGTCTCCTATTGCCTCGTTTCACCCTAAAACAGCCTGGATTGTACTTAGAAACAGAAACCGATAGCTGCCTCGTTATGTAAGATTTCCGGGGGGGGGGGGAGGACTGTATTTGTTACAAGATATACTGTAGTGTACACTGATTCTGCTCAGCCGGAAATGAAAGTGGTGTTTTCATTCTGGGATGACTGTGTTTTCATCCATGCAGCCATTCTGCAGAAAGGAAATCACATCATAGATCAGAGAGCACTTCTCTTTCCTGGGTTGCCCCCTCATTTCAGCTTTTGCGGAAATAAATGCACATTGCGTAAAGTGTTCTGCTTATATACCGCCCCATACCACTACAAGTAGTCTCTGGGCAGTTTTTACAATTTTGATTACAGTGTGCAGGCTACACATTGCCCCCCCAGCAAGCTGGGTACTCATGTTTGCATTTGATGGTCTGCATTTTAGAAAGTGGAAGCCCAGGTAGAGAAAAAAGGAGCCCTTTAACCATTCCTTTCTGGTGTTTTCCTGCTAAAACTGTCCTTCTCCCTTAGATTTGTTTCACCCTATAAAGAGTAAAATAAGTCCCAAAAAAGGGCCTGAAAGTCTGTGGTACATAATTTGCACAAGTCCCTATATATAGAATGATTTTCCAGCCAGATACAATTGATCAATTGATCAATCAATCGATCAATCAATCAGACAATCAATCAATCAATCTAGACTGAAATCCTGCTGGGTGGTGCCAAGGATGTGATGGTGAGTGGTAACTCCCTGCCAATTCCAGGCAAATTGATTAAAAGGGAGTTTGGGAGGCATATGACTCACACACCATGTTGACATAGGGCCTTTTTACACGAACCCTAAGATCCGCTGGCCACTTAAATTCAGACCAGAGATCTTAGGGGTTCGTCGCTCTTCCTCTGTCTTCCTCTGTCCCCACCCCCCTCCGCACTTCCTGGTTGCTGGCTGCCTGAGGGAGGGAGAAAAAAGAAAGAAAAGACTGCCCCGTTTTGTTCCGGGCAGCATTCAGATCTCTTAAAGGGGCGGGGCGCAAAAAAAAGAACAAACGGAAGCCAGGAGAGCCCCGCACTCACTATCCTTACACCGGATCAAATATTTGTCACCATCAAAGACAGGTACAAGAAAACTGCTGTTTGGTCGCGCTAAAGTGGTCGGGGTCGCACTTAATTGTCTGCAAAGTCCGGAGCTGGTGGGTAAACATTTTTAAGGTCCGGACCTTGCAGCCATTTGCGGTGGAGCTTAGGGGTCGTGTATAAACGCCCTAAGTCACGTGCATCCTGAATTTGCCAAAGAAAGGCTTTAATCGGGCAATTTGCTACTGTTGAGGAAAGAGCATCATGGCGCAGTGGTTAAATGCCTGTACTGTAGCTAAAACTGTGCTCACGACCTGGGGTTCATTCCCAGGTAGCAGGCTCAAGATTCACTCAGCCTTCCATCTTTCTGAGGTTGGTAAAATGAGTGCAATGTGCACCCTTCATACTGTAATTAAAAAACTGTAATCTGCCCAGAGACTACTTGAAGGGGTATGGGGTGGTATATAAGCAGAACACTTTTGCTTTATGTCATCACTGTCGTACGTGTGGATTGTGGAACTACACAACAGGATTTTAGCCCATATCTCAAACATATCGCTTGACACTTACTCTGGGGCGGCTGTATTTACGTTGTGTTCACGATTTCTGGAGTGGCAGAAACAAAAGGCTCTGAAGTGTTAAGACATTTAAGCAGCCCAAACCCTTGTCTAAAAAATCACTGTAAGTTTAAAAAAAAAACAGACTCAAAAGGAAAATAAAGGGGGAGGGAGATAAATTAACCCATTAAATTCTCAGCGGAGATCTGAGAGAGGGGATAGGTTTTGGAGCACTACATAAAGAGTGGAAAGTAGAAAATAATCTGAATACCTGGTCTGGATGCAATGAGTAGTTGATTATTTTTTAAGTAGCGGAGTGCATTAGATGGAAGCCAGAAGTTGGGAATGTAATTTACCACTGTGCCACTTTATTAGAGCTGGGTTCAATAATCCCTTCCAGGTTTGCACTTCTAAAATGATGATGATGATGATGATGATGAAGAAGAAGAAGAAGAAGACCAATTATGCAACCAACCTTTCTGCATTTGGGGAAATCACAAGGCTGGGTATTCCCCCCCCCCCTAGGAAAACCTCCTTCAAGATCCTAGTAGCTCCTTTGCCCCACCTTCCACAAAATACTAAATAGACATCCAACAGAGTTCTGCAGCTCTAAGCACTGTGGAGCCCCCTGCATGTGCAGGGGAAATGCAACTCTGATTTCCTTTGCAAAGAAGTCCCAGGAATGTTGTAATGTTTGAGTTATTTACAAACATTGAGCAGCCATGGAAGGACAGTACTTCCAACGGAGCGACAGTCTGCAGTGCCTTGATTAAATCTCCATGGACAGATAGTATGATGCGACGGCCAGGAAAGCCAATGCGATGTGTGTTTGCATCAACAGAACCATAGTGTCTTGATCAAGGGAAGTGATAGTACCACTCTACTCTGCTGTGGTCAGACCCCACCTGGAGTACTGTGTCCAGTTCTGCACGCCTTTAAAAACAATGTTGACAACCTTGAGCGGGTCCAGAGGAGGGCAACCAGGATGATGGAGGGTCTGGAAGAAATGTTTTACAAGGAGCGGCTTAGGGAGCTGGGAATGTTTAGCCTTACAAAAAGAAGGCTGAGAGGGGATATGATAGCTATGTTTAAATATATGAAAGGATGTCACATTGAAGAGGGGACTAGTTTGTTTTCCATGGCTTCAGAGACTAGGACTCGGGGCAATGGTTTCAAACTACAGGAAAAGAGATTCCATTTGAACATTAGTAAGAACTTCCAGATGGCTAGAGCTGTTTGACAGTGGAACGTGCTGCCACAAAGGAGGGTGGTGGAGTCTCCTTCTTTGGCAGTTTTTAAGCAGAAGCTTGATGGGCATCTTTTGCTGGTACTGTGATGGGGGTTCCTGCATGGCATGGGGTTGGACTGGATGGCCCTTGAGATCTCTTCCAACTCTATGAGTCTATGTTTCTATGATTCTAGTCAGCATTCAACAATTACTGTCTCCCTCACTCCATAACCACCAGCTGATTCCCACAAATGCCCTTGTTCACCCAACACACTTGAGGCAAGTTTCTGTTAGAGTAAACCGACCACCTTTTCCTCTTCAGGGGGCACTGCTCTTTTCTAGTGATGCTCTTCGCAATAAATGTGCAAGGCCCAGCCAGTTTTCTGAATGTTTTGCCGCTCTGCCTTGTCTAAATCCGTTCTTCTCCTTTCTTACAGATCGGAAAGATACTCCTCTTCCTACTGTTTATCCTACCAAATCACAATCCTCCATCATCAAATTAGAACCAAGTAAGTAGACATGGGAGTGAATTTGAGAAAAGGATTATGGGTCCTGTAACTCTGCAGTCGACGTTTCACAAATACTGTACTGTATTTGGGGCAAATCATTTCATCCTTCTCTCAGGGCTGCTTCTCCCGAGAGGCATCCTTAGGTATCAATATCTAAGTACCAAATAAAAAGTCACTCCCATACAGTGTTTGATGTTGCATTATCTTTCCAGCACATTGCTGCTACTTTAAAATATAAGGTGTGTCTTGTGCTGGCAGCTTTTTCATGAATTCCTATGCCTATGCCTTTTAACTTGAAAAATTAGTCAGTGCTACACAGAATGTTGTTTATCCATACCACATACACACACAGTATGACCTGGGATTTCTGCTCTTCCAGCTGTTTTTCAAGCAGGAGGTCAGCAGAATTATATTTATCTCGTCACATTGGTAACCATTGATCGGAACCTTTACTCCTTATGTTTATCTCTCCCTCCTCCGTAAAATGCACAACAGCTTGATATTCTTTTGCCCCATTCATGTCACCTCACAACAACTCTGTGCTGCAAGTTAGGGTAACTAGCCTTCTACCAAGCAGAGATCACCCCCAAATGCTTTGGGTCTGATTGGTTATGTGAAGGTACCTCTTCTTTGTCTTCATCTGTCATTGTAACAGCTTCGTTTGTTGCTTGCTCCTTTTCTGTGCCACAAAACAAAAATGCATATACCCGGTTTCCCCAAAAATAAGACATCCCCCGAAAATAAGACCTACTTACAGTTTTGTCTCTCGCTGAAATATAAGGCATCCCCCTGAAAATAAGGCCTCCCCAATAATAAGATAACAATAAATATGTACCGTATTCTTTTTCATGGAAAAATAAGACATCCCTGAAAATAAGACCTAGCACATCTTTGGAACAAAAATTAATATAAGACACTGTCTTATTTTGGGGGAAACACGGTAGATTCACCTTTCATACCAAAGTGTGTGAATGCACACACTGTGTATCTGGTACAGATCTCACAAGTTCCTCATTACAAATAATAACATCTGCAATAATTGGAACAGTCACTGTTTGGACAACCAATCTCAGAATAATTGAGTTTATTGAGAGCTGTAGTTCAGAATACTTATTGTTCTCACCTCTGGTTACTTCATTGTAATTACTGTATTTTTCCATGTATAAGACTATATTTCTTATTAAAACTGTTAGACAAAAAAAATTAGGGTCGTCTTATACACAGAAGTAAGCCAATGACAGAACTACACAGTACAGAAACTGTTATTTCAGGCTGGAAAATTGGGGGCTGTCTTATCCATTGGGGCGTCTTATTGGTGGAAAAATACGGTAGTTCCTTCTTCTGAGAGAAATATTCATCCTATTCAGGCCTACTCAGGATTTTCCTAATGAAGTGGGAAGTGTTTGTGTATAATGAGTGAAGGATCCGAGTTCTCTCCTTACTACTGCATTTAATCCAAAACAACCCAGGGCCAGGATAGGGCTAATCTAATTGTAATTTAAGAAGAAATAATTGTGCGATGTATTTATAGCTTCAAAATAACAGATTGCAATCTCACTTGACGTGGAGCAAGAATGATTCAAGTTTTTGGCACGACTTGCGCCACGCATTCAGAGTGTGGCATTCTGGTTTTTTATTAAAAAATAAATAAACATCTACTCTGTCCATTGCTTATAAGAAGTGGAAAGTAACTAGTTACTTTTGAAAAACTGGAACATTAACTCACTACTTTTGTAACTACTAATTATGATGGCTAATAGTTTCTTTTTTTTAAAAAATGATACTGCAGGGGATGTACTCCGATGCATCTGGAAGGCACTGGATAGAAGAAGGCAGATAAAAGCCTAGAGGTTAAAACCTATATTTGGTTGAAAGTTGTCTGCTCAAAAGTGTGGCAGGTGCATAGAGTAGAGAGAAAGCCCAGACACAGACTTTCCAGCCTTATGTCATTGTCATGTGGCCTCACATGACACTGAGTTTTCACCACTTCCTCTGAAACTCTCTAACCTAACTGGCAATGACTCTACATCCCCTATAAATAGGCCTTTCCCATAAGAAAAAAAAGGCATTCAGTGAATGATGCTGCAGGTTGATAGCCCGTTTACATAGAGCAGTCATGTCCAAACTTTGGCCCTCCAGTTGTTTTGGACCACAACTCCCACAGTCCTTTGCCATTGGAAATACAGGCTTGGAATTCTGGGAGTTGTGGCCCAAAACATCAGGAGGGCCGAAGTTTGGACATGCTTGGCATAGAGGAAAAGAAAACTATTCAGAAGGAGACAGAAACAACAGGGGCGGGGGAGGAGAATTTAAAGTTTTATTCCAAGTACCTTTAAATTTGCACTAATTTAAACACCCACTCACAGAGAGAGACGTGAAATCTGAAGCACTGCTTGCCTGCTTTGTAATAACCTGGGGGGTTTAAAAATTCATCGGCCGCGGGGAAGATCAGTTTAAAGAGACCCCTGTTCCCGCCTCTCCATGCAGAGGCGAGAAGAGGGGCCTCTAGACATTTTTCCCTGCGGCCAATGAAATTGCAAAGGATATCATGCTCAGTGTTTCCATTCATGTCTTTTCTCTTCCGCAGGTGTCGTGATTTGGGCCTATTTTCTCCTTTCAGTTCCGGCATTCGTTATTCTAGATTTCCTGTGAACATATCACGAACTGCTGTTTCCTGGCCTAGTGAAACTTCTTAGACATCACTGACATGTCTGTTGTAAAGCTCTTTTCTTCCTGTGCAATAAAAATGGATTTATTATTTATCCTTCCCACACCTCGCCCATGAAGTAACGCCAAAAATGTCGAGCAGGAAATGACATTGCCACTGTCAACAAGACCCAGAAGTGGGAGAGAATGGCTTGGATCTCACCCATGGGTCCATCGGCGTAGGGAGCCACGGACGTGCACAACACCGGCTCTTTGGCTTAATTACGGAGATGAACACCACCCCAGAGTCAGACATGACTAGCATGCACGTGCGGGGAAAACATTTACCTTTTTAAGAGGAAATAGGGCCAAGAGAGCCAGGCATCTTAAAGAATAGCCCTGCTGCAGGTGGGTAAACTGTATGTATACATACACATATAAATGGCACATCCCCTAAACTGTGCAAAGCGCATGGTATAATGTTGCTGTTTCGACTTATATTCCAACCCACAGCGATACAGCACTCTCTGGGCAGTTTAGAACACAATTATGCAAACAATACTATCCCCTCTTCCCCGCCCCCCGCCCCAGCTCATTTTACTGACCTCAGAAAGATGGAAGGCTGAATCAACCTTGAGCCGGTGACCTGAGCCCATCAGGATCGAATTCAGATCACAAGCAGAGGCTGGAAGGTACTGCAGTTCACTATTGCACCACGGGGCTCTTATTTATGTGACCCTAAACTGCTGACATGCAATAGACCAGGGCTGTTCAACTCTGAACAGGCCAAGGTCTACTTTATCCGGCCCAAAGTGCCTGAGGGCTACTATACTAAAACCTCTACTTACAAATTTTATCCATTCCGAGCACATGCTCATAAGTAAAAACTTTTGTAAGTAGAGCAGCGGTTTCCCATAGCAATGGATTGAAAACCAATTAATCTGTTCTAGAGGTAACAGATTTCAATGCGCCATGGCCCTTGAACTGCCCCGTTCAGCTTAGACAGTGGGCTGTCAGACCCAGAACTTTGCTCGGGCACTTGTGATCCTTGGGATGGGGGACGTAGGGGTGGAGAACTTATCCCCTCCCTTTTTTTTATTGATGGCCAGTGGGGTACTTTTGAACTCTTCGTGGGCTACCAGTAGCCTGCGGTCTACCTGTTGGGCAGGCCTGCAATAGACAAAAGGTGGGTATTGTAGCTCACTGGCAGACTTCATATGGTCAGCTGATGAGACGATGTATGAGCAGACTACTAGGTGAGAGATCTTTTTTTCTCTCCCCTAAATAAGTTGTGGCTTTTCGCATTTTAAACATTAAAAAAATGTGTGGCTAGAAAAATCCTTTGAATTCACTCATTTCAATGAAACAACATGTCTAGAGCATATTCTTTATTTGCAAATCTACAAGCAAAGCATCGGGGTGGGGTTGAAAGACAGGTGCTTCTCTAAATCAGATTGCTCACTGGAGGAGACCGTATTTTTTCCATCTATCAGATGTCCCCCATGTATAAGATGACCCCCACTTTTACGGTTCTCTCCTTGGCTTACTTCTGTGTATGACAATTTTTAGTCTACGAATTTTAGATAAAAATATAGTCTTTATACAGTATACAGAAAAAAATACTGTAATCTGGGCGTTCCCTAAAAACATTTTCTTCGCTTGATTAACTCCAAGTAAATACTTCTGTGCCCTCTTTTCCTCTCTCTCCCTCTCCCTCTCCCCCCCTCCCCCGTTGGGGGAGGCTGGCAACAGCCGGAAGGCTACAAGTCCCCCACCCTGCTTTAAAAATGGCCAGTTCTTGAATACAAACCCAGATAAAATATTAACACTAGTTGTTAAAACAAAAGACTGTTTGACAGTGCCCTCTTGACCAACCACATTTTTACAACCGTGTGATAGGAGTTGACAAGGCATCAAAAAACCATAATCCTACGAGACCCGTTGATTCAACTCATTGGCTGCTTTTACACGACCCCTAAAATCCGCTGGCAACTTAAATGCAGATTCCCCCCAACTTGATTTTTGTTCTGCTTCCTGTGTTCCCACTCTGATTTCTATTGCTTCTCTCTGCGGTGAGGGGAGAGAGAGAAAAAAGCAGGGTCATCTCTGCCTGCCTTTGGCAGCAGCTAATTGTTCCAGCCCGTTAGGATTCCTGTCTGTTAAAGAGGGGGGACAAAGAACAAACAAAAAGCGGAGGAGGGCCAGGCATGCAATGCTTTGGAACAGCAACAAGGATTTTACCTCCTCCAGACCAGGTACTTGTAAAATGCGCTGGGGCGCACTTAGTTGGGTGGGGTCGTACTTTATTTTTTTTTAAAGTCCGCTGCTGGTGGGAAAATAATTTTATGCTCCGCATCTGTGAGCATTTTGCAGCAGATTTTAGGGGTCGTGTAAAAACAGCCATTCTCACCAAATTCAGTAGAAACTGCTGCCGCCTCAGCAGGTAACATGTCTGCAGCTTGAGCGTCTCTTGTGTAGCTCTATCTGAAATCAAATAAAGCACCTTCCCCAAAACTAATATTCACCAAATGTTTTTAGCTTCAGCTGCCGTGATCCCTCCCATAACTATGCTATTCAGGTTCACAGAAGTCATGATCTAAAACAGTGATGGCGAACCTTTTAGAGACCGAGTGCCCAAACTGTGATTCAAAACCCACTAATTTTTCACAAAGTGCCAATACAGCCATTTAACCTGAACACAGGCGGCTGTGAAGGTGGCGATGTCAGGTGCCCACAGAAAGGGCTCCGAGTGCCGCCTTTGGCACCCGTGCCATAGGCTCGCCAACACTGATCTAAAATATCGGAAGGTACCCAGTTGAGAAAGAAGTGGCTGAAGACAATGAATAAAGTGCCATACTTCAATGAAAGATGTAGAAAGATCAGCTACTAATGGTACAATACAACTCATCTGAGCCTCGCATCTCGACATACAAGGAGGTGTTGCACAGCCTTGAAGGTGTCGTGGATTCCTCTGTAGCTTGGTAGAGTGTGGTCTCTCTGACTCCCCAGGTTACCATCTTTGACGTGAAGGACACATGCTGTGAAAAAGGAAAAAAATTCTTGTATATGTTGTTGAAGGCTTTCACATCTGGGAGCGGATGGGTTGGGGGGGGGGTTCGGGCTGTTTGGCCATGTTCTGGAGGGTTTTCTTCTTCCTAAAGTTTCACCAGTCTCTGTGTTCTCATGGGGATGTCCAGTTTGGGCCTGTGCTTATGTGTTTCATAAGTGCACATAAACATTACTATCTGTGTAAAACTACACCCTTCCCAAACAGATCCTCTTCCATGCCTCCAGTCTGCCTGGTTGCTTCCCACTACCCATGCTGGGTATAGAAATATTTTCTTTCGTCTCTTCTCACTTTCCCATCCCTTAATTTTAGTGGATGACCCCTGGTTGTGATATTGAGTGGGAGGGAAATAAGCATCCCTCTACCCACTTGATCTATCCCCTGCATAATTTTGTACTCCATCATGTCCCCCCCCAGTTTTTTCCTAGACTTAACAGCCCCAATCCCTGTAGCCTTTCCTCAGAAAGAAAGAAAGAAAGAAAGAAAGAAAGAAAGAAAGAAAGAAAGAAAGAAAGAAAGAAAGAAAGAAAGAAAGAAAGAAAGAAAGAAGAAAGAAAGAAAGAGAATAGGAAGGAAGGAAGGAAGGAAGGAAGGAAGGAAGGAAGGAAGGAAGGAAGGAAGGAAGGAAAGAAGGAAGAAAGAAGGAAAGAAAGAAAGAAAGAAAGAAAGAAAGAAAGAAAGAAAGAAAGAAAGAAAGAAAAAGAAAGAAAGAAAGAAAGGAAGGAGGAAGGAAGGAAGGAAGGAAGGAAGGAAGGAAGGAAGGAAGGAAGGAAGGAAGAAAGAAAGAAGAAAGAAAGAAAGAAAGAAAGAAAGAAAGAAAGAAAGAAAGAAAGAAAGAAAGAAAGAAAGAAAGAAAGAAAGAAAGACTGCTTTCACACGACCACTAAAATCTGCTGCAAACTTAAATATGGATTTCCCTCCAGAGCAGTCACGTGGTTGAAGTTGCGGTTCCTATGTTCCCAACCAGGAACAGCATCAAAGACACCAAAATGGGGGCAAAGAGCTTTTGATGCTGATTTTTCCAGTTTCCCACGACTCAAGTACTGGTTTAAAATCCGCATCGGAACTGCGACAAGGATTTCACCACCTCAAGACCAGGTACTTGTCAAATGCGCTGAGTCGCACTTCAATGGGCGTGGTCACACTTTATTTTCTTTTTAAGTCCGCTGCTCGTAGGAAAACGATTTTATGCTCTGCATCTGGAAGCACTTTGCAGTGGATTACAGTGTTTGTGGGAAAGCAACCAAAGAAAGAAAGAAAGGAAGGAAGGAAGGAAGAAAGGAAGAAAGAAAGAAAGAAAGAAAGATGTTGTATGACATGTAACAAATGCAGGAGTGGTGAGTATGGATGCTGTTTTAGCTTTACAAACCAACATGGAGTGGTAGACCGCACAAGATTTCACAACAAATCATAAGATCCATTTAACAAGAAGGGAAGGGGAAACAGTAAGACCAGCAAGTAAGGGCCACGAGCCAAGTTACAGTAGCAGCCACAAGGGGGGGGGGAATCAGTGTATGTTTGGAAACAACAAAATGACCAGTGCCTGTTTTCTCTTATTAGGGATAGTTCAGGTAGCCAAGACATTTAAAAAGAGCCATTTACCTCTGCTACAATTAGTGCAAGGAGACAAAGGATGACACCAGCTAAGCTCAGTTGGATGATGTTGGACATTCTGTAGTCTCTTTCCTCTGCTTCTCTCACTGCAGACATGGGAACATCCACGTCTTCTGCAGAGAAGAGAGGGGCACCGTCACCACCGGTGTTATTCTCATTTTGGCTCTCAGGCATAAAGGACAGATGCTAACGGAAGGCGGGAGGACATATTTGACCCAGAAAAAGCAACTTTTGAAACTATGGGGGGAAGCCTCGAACCAACGAATAGAAACTGAAGGGAGCCCATGTTTCTCCTGAACTGCTGGATAGCTCAGTGGTTTAGAACTCTGGCTTTGTAGGCTGGGAGTTCAGTTCCCCGTTGCGTCTCCTTGACGGGGCTGGGTCCAAATTTTTGGCCCTCCTGATGTTTTGGACCACAACTCCCAGAATTCCAAACCTGTATTGCCAATGGCAAAGAACTGTGGGAGTTGTGGTCCAAAACATCTGGAGTGCCGAAAGGGTCTCTTTTCAGCTCTGCAGTTCTAAGATTATGATTATTACAGTATTAGGACAGGTGTTTTTGATCAGAGCTGTTGGATAAAAGAAGAAATTGTCATCGATAGAAGTCATCGCTCGTTCACCACAGCAGCAGCTGGGGAAACTATTTCGAGGGGTTGGGTTGAGAACATGTACTTTGGGGTCTTTGTTTGGCAAAGTTAATTCCAGGGGGGTTTGGCTTACTCATCAGCCACAACCTCTAGGTAAAATCCCTATTCTTCACTACAGGTACTAAAACAATGATGGTGAACCTTTTAGAGACCGAGAAGCCCATTACTGCGATTTCAAAACCCACTATTTTTCCACAAAGTGCCAATACACCAATTTAACCTGAATAGAGGTGGCTGTGAAGGGGTGATATGTTGGGTGCTCACAGAAAAGGGTTCCAAGTGCCACCTTTGGCACCCGTGCTGTAGGTTTGCCAACACTGTACTATAATAATGCTGAGCTGGTCACTTGCAGTCCAGTCTGGCAGTGCAGATCCTCCATTGAGCCAGGATGGAGGCGCAGAAGGTGGGCAGCTTTTTTTCCTTCCCTGCTGGGGTCACACAATCCATTGTGTGCATTAGGCAAAGCTGAAAATCTCCGGTGGATTCGGGCCAAAATGAAGGAGCCCACCCCTTTTCTCCCTTTGTTTTTCCACTCTGGTTTTTTTTCATCCTTTCTCTTTTGACTCCCCTAGTTTCTAACCTTCCTCTCCATCTTGGAGTTGCCAGGGATGGAACCACTTAATCTGGAGAAGACACGGTCACTTCTAAGGGGCCTTAGTCAGAGACCCAGATGGGCTCATGCTGAAGGCCACCTCTAGACCACTGCCTGTAAATTACTCACTCCTGGTCTCCACCCAACACGATGATTCTAGGAGCAAAGGTGATGCTAAGACATCTTCTCCTTCCCATAACTTACCTGTTACCCTTGTGCCGTTTTTGGTCTGTATTGCTTTTCTTTGATCATCATCAAGGAACTGCATGTCAGGAGTCGCATCATAACCGTTATAGCTTGTTTCTGTGTTTTCTTAAAAAAACAATAAAATAAAAATAAAATAGCATTAGTTTTTTAGATGCAGAAGTGTCAATCTTTTTACCATTGTATCTAAGTAATTTTAAACTTTAAATGGCCAAAATCTTCCCTTTAAATGGCTATGCATATTACTTTATTTGTGAAGCAGGAAAAAAAATTTCCCAGCCCTTTTCTCTCCCTCTCAACGGACTGTATATTTCTGATATACTAAAAACCCAAAAGGCACATACAAGGACCCCTAATATTAAAACACTTCCAAAATAAAAACTCATTTAAATTATGGTGCTATTGTGACATCTAGAGGAAGAAACTTGATATTTACTCTTTCTGTGAAGCACTTTTGATTGGACAACAAACACCATTTTGTTGAAGAAAGGCCACCAAAATCCATTTTTTTAAATCCAACTGCAAGGCTAAACCCACTCAGTTAATAGGAAGTTAAAGGCCCATTTCTTTCAATACATCTACTGCAAGTGGCCTCGCTGCAATATAAACATCCAATAAATAAATAAATAAATAAATAAATAAATAAATAAATAAATAAATAAATAAATTACATACATATTGGTAACAAACTGATGTTTCCAGGGTCAGAACACATTGTTTTCTGAAGCAGATCCACAACTAGGAGAGGAGGGGGGCATACTGTTTCTTTGTTCTTTATTCCTTTTGCTTGCTAATTAATTATCTGTCTGTGTGACAAAGGACAAAGGATAGGGACACTCCTCTGAGGGACCAGATGGAGGTGGATTGGAAGGAAAGGGGACAGAAAGTAACATCCACACAGAAGGAGACAGCTGGAATGGACAAACCAATTGTGCAAGGGTTCTTTGTTATGGTGAAGAAATGAGGAGGGTGGGGAGTGCTAGAGGAAGAGTTAAAGGAGATAAGCAGAAGCATTGGGGTGCCTGTAGGTTTGGGAGAGGAAAGACAGATGGAGATAAAGAATAGTGTAGGGGTTCAAGTAGAAGACAGAGGAGTCAGAAAACAGAAAAAAGGAATACAGGTGACAGAAGCAATGAAAGAAAAGAACAGAGGGAAACAGGAACAAGTTAGACTATGGGACGTGGTCAGACATTGGCATGTAGGAGTGCAGGTGAATTCATTACGGTGGGGAAACAAGGAGGTGGGGTTGCAGATAGATTTGTTTGAACACAAGAAACGTACTAAAGAGATAGGCATACAGGTAGAGGGGCATGAGGACAGTAGGGGGTGCGAGATGAGGGAGGCAGTTAGAAAAACCGTTAAGGCAGAGGGAGGAGTTCAGACAGAACGCAGGGTGTTGATGGTGGCAGACAAGGGAACCCAAGCAGAGGTCGAGCTGTTAAAAAGGATTGAGACTGGGTTGCCTTTGCCTACACCCACAGCTCAAAGATTTACCCTCACGCCATCGGGGAGAGCTGTTAGATTGACCAGTCAAGCCAGCGGGCCACCGGGATGGATCCCTGGTTGGGGATGGAAACCATGGAATATGGTTCGCCATCATTGTTGTGGCACTCACTGCACTGGACCCATGGTGAACCCTGGTATCAATCCCCCACAAATGAGCAACAACCCGTTTATACAAGATGTTTTATTTGAAAAGTTTATTTTTACCCCATAATTCTTGTGACCTGTTAAATTCTTCCAGTGTTGTTGATCATCAAAAGAAAGCACATGAGCCAGTTGTCTTAAAAGAGTTTAATAAAAGTTTGTTAGATTTTGAAGAACCTCTTGCTCGGGTCATCCCTCACCAGCGGAACCACTTATAAAAAGGACTGAACCCTCACAGTCTGGTGTCCCTCTTGCCTGCCTTTGAAGTTTTTTGTTTGTTTGTTTTATTGGAGGAGGGCAAGGGGGTGGTGATCATCTGGGGTGGGCGGGCACTTTGAACGTAACACCCTACCCATTCCTGGGACACAGGTTTTCTGAGAGAAACAAATGTTTTGTTGTGTGACAGTTGTTACCTCACGGGTGTCTTGTCTCTGAACAGAAACTGGAACAAACCATGGCAAGGAAATACCCTACCCCAGAGCCAGGTACAGATTTGTCTCACTTAGCACCCCGTTCCGGGGCCGTGGTCGAGACAAATTTCAGTTGTTGCGCGACGGACGTGAACTATATGAGGCACGAAGAGAGGACTGTTCTGCTTGTATACCGCCCCATAGCATGTAAAGCACTCTCTGAGCAGTTTACAGTTTAATTTATGCAGGCTACACACTGCCCGCTCAACAAGCTTGGGAATCATTTTACCGACCTAGGAAGGATGGAAGGCTGAGTGAACCTGAGCCTGCTACCTAGGATTGAACCCCAGGTTGTGAGCACAGTTTTAGCTGCAGTACAGCAGTTTAACCACTGCACCACGAGGCTCCTCGTGTAAGGTCATCCCGGACTGTGCAGTGTTTGTATAAAATCCTCCTCACAGAGAAACACAATTTTCCAGTTTAAAGACAACTTTCTCCCTATGCTGTTCTTTGCACCAGAGAAGGAAAGAATAAAAATATCATTTCATTGTTGAAAATGAATCTGGATTATTAATCTTTCTAGGAAGATCTCATTTTTGATTTCATGTTTTTAACAAGGATTAACTTAATATATTTCTCTATATAGAACAAAGACATGTGAATACCACAAAAGTATTCCTCATGTTTGATATACCCCCAAAGGAACCTAATATTTCCGCTGGTTTATTCATTATTTAGTAATCTACAAATCTACAGATCCT